>JAQZBX010097213.1:0-11716 GCA_029593785.1 Cabassous unicinctus
AAGAAAATTAAATAATTTTAAAAATAACAAATGAAATACAAAAATTAAAAATAGAACAATTTTTTAAAATTTGAAATAAAATAAATTTTTATACATTGTCTTTCATCACTGTAAGATCTATTATCTTGGATGTAGAGTGACAATTTCTTCCATATGTTCCCCCAGTGTCTTATTTTTTTCATTTTATCTTCAAAGAAACTTTGGGTTACAGAAAAGTCATATAGAAAATATAGAGGTTTCCCATATACCCAACGCTCACCCCTCTTCCACTCTCCCCTATTAATAAATTTTGCATGTGGATGGTACATTTGTTACAATTGATGTACAAATTGTGAAGCATCGCTACTAAGCATGGTCAACAGTTTATATTAGGGTTTACATTTTGCAGCATATAGTTTTATAGGTTTTGACAAAATGTAAAATGGCCTGTATCCGTTATTGCAAGATCACGCAGAACAATTCTAATGCCCTAAAAATGCCGAATGTTCCATCTATGCTATTCTTCCCTCCCCCTTCCCTCAGAACCTATGGTAACCACTAAGTTTCAATTTTTGAAGAATAAGGTTCATAGTTACTTGCAATAATATTGGGGGCTTGACACTCTGGTCTGTTTTCTTTTATCCGGCACTGCCTGTTCTTGGGGGATTCTTGCCCTCTATTGAGAACATAGCAGGACCCCCAGGAAGGGAGTTTAATACTCTCTTGTGTATTGTGTGGGTCTCCACCCACTGAGATCACACACTATGACAAGATGAACAGTTTCATACTCCGTGGAAGCCTGCCCCAGGTGCACACTATCCCGTACGACCCCCCGCACCAGATGCCCTACATCAGTAACCCTCCCCTGCCATATCTGCCAAACGAACATTCCCAACACTGCAGTTTTTTGTGTTGTTTTTTTTTAAAGATTTATTATTTTATTTATTTATCCCCCCTGCTGCTTGTGCTCACTGTGTCCGTTTGTTTTGCGTTTTTCTGTGTCTGCTTGTCTCCCTTTGTTGGGTCAGCTCACCACATGGACTGTCAGCTCACTGCGCCACGGGGCCGTCTCGCCTTCACCAGGAGGCCCCCGGAATCGAACTCGGGACCTCCCTGTGGTAAACGGGAGCCCAACCAATTGAGCCACAGCCGCTTTCCCCAACATTGCAGCTTTAACGACAGACCTGCAAAACCCCAGAGTTCACCTGCTCCTTCCTCCAACCCTCCATTCCTCCCCCCAGTTCAATGGACAGTCCAACCCAACCCCCCACCCTACTCCGCCTCACAGACCAAACCCCAAAACACCACTGCACCACTCTCACCCCCATCCACTGCCCACCCACCCCCTTCCACCTTATCAGAGATTCTGCCCACATTGAGCATCAGCTCACCACCCTCTACTCCCTTTCTGTCTCCAGATAACCTATCTTCTAGACTCTAGCTCTGTGAGTCTCTCAATTTCTTAAGTCATATCAGTGAATTCATGAAATATTTATCCTTTAGTGCCTGGCTTACTTCACTCAACGTAAAGTCTTCAAGATTCAACCATGTTGTCCCGTGTGTTAATACTGCATTCCTTCTTATAGCAGAGTAATATTCCATTGTGTGTATATACCACAGATTGTTTATCCATTTATCTGTTGATGGATACTTGGGTTGATTCCAACTTTTGGCAATAGTGAATAATGCTGCTATGAACATTGGTGTGCATATATCTGCTTTCAATTCTTCTGGGTATATACCCAGCAGTGGAATTGCTGGGTCATATAGCAGTTCTATAGTTCGCTTCCTGAGGAACCGCCAAACTCTCCTCCACAATGGCTGCTCCATTCTGCATTCCCACCAGCAGTGGATGAGGTTTCCCATTCCTCCACATCCTCTCCTACACCTGTAGTCCTCTGTCTTTTCAATAGCTGCCAGTCTAATAGGTGTAAGTTGGTATCTCATTGTAGTTTTGATTTGAATTTCCCTAATAGCTAGTGATGTTAAGCATCTTTCCATGTGCTTTTTGGCCATTTGTATTTCTTCTTTGGAGAATTATCTAGTCAAATCTGTTGCCCATTTTTTAAATGGGTTGTCTTTATTTTTGAGATGTTGGATTTCTTTATATATGCTGGATATTAGGCCCTTATTGGATAGATGGTTACCAAATATATTCTCTCAAGTAAGTGCCCTTAACAGTCTGGGGCAGAATGTTCCAGATTTTAAATGTGCCAAAGCCACACATAGGATAATAGTTTTCAAAATGAGTTCATACTGTCGGTGGTGTCTGCAAGCAACGTGCTGCTTCCCCTTAAAATCAGGTCTTAGGTGGCTTTCCACGCAGTTCCTGGAAAGTCATTCTGTTCAGTCCTGGGCCCCGGAACCTAAATAGTAATAAAAAAAAACTCATTCTCTCATTCGCCAAGTTTTTACTGAGCCCCCACCAGGTGCCAGACAGCAAGAGCCACACCGACCCCTCGCCTGCCCGCGTGAGCTTACAGGCTAGGGGGAGAGCCCAATTCTAGCCAACACGCAGGGAGGAGAAAGAAGTGTCAGCTCTTCGTTTGGGTGAGCACAGCATCCGTGGTGCCTGTCCCTGAGGGGTGACATATAACCAAGGAGACACTTAGCAATCGTACACCTGAACACACAACACTGATGGGCTACGTCCGATGGGTGAGGACAGGTTGCTCCGGGCAACTCTGCCGAGGGCACTCTCTGAAGAATGGGGGTGCAGGTCGAAGTCGGCCCCTGTCCTTTTGTGGGTGCTCAGTATTGCACTGTGTGGAAGCACCCCCCGTGCGGCTTCGCCGTACCTCCTCGCGCCCATCCCGTGTCGATGAGCAGCTGTGACCTGGTCTCCACGCCCTAAACGACTCCGCTGTGACCATCTCCGTGCACGTCAAGGCAGGACAAGGCAGACGCTCACCGTGAACCGAGCCAGCCAATGACAGGTTTCTTGTTCCTTTGGTCTCTTCCCAGGAGCGGGAAGACATTTACTTCATGAAGGGAGCCTTTGAAGAAGTGATCCGCCACTGCACCATGTACAACAACGGCGGCATCCCCCTGCCGCTGACACCTCAGCAGAAGTCGTCCTGCCTGCAGGAGGAGAGGAGGATGGGCTCGCTCGGCCTGCGGGGTCAGTGCCGGGGCCCCAGCCAGCGGCTTTTGTTTGCACGTGACATCCTCTTGTCCAGTGCGGGGACGCAGAGTCCCTAGTCAGTGAGGCAGCCGATCAGAGTGGCGGGCTGCCTGCTGAAGGACAGAAAGCGCACTTGGAGGCGACCCAGAGCCCCACCCGGCCCCTCCCTGACGATTGTTAATCCAGGTGTGACCTACACCTGTGGGAAGGTGTTCCCCAGGGCAGGTGAACAGGACACACCGCTCCCTGTTAGATCAGCCCACGGCCAGGGCTGAATGATAAAGCTTCCCAGTGTGTCGTTTGTCACCCTGTCCGTGTTCAGAGGAACCATTTAAAGACACTGCAGAGCACTTGCAGTCCCTCAGGGGGAAAGGAGTGCTTGGGCCTGCCCCACTGCCTCGAAGTGCCTCGTTTCCCCTCAGGGAGCAGAGATTTCAAATTGCTCCTGTGCTTGCTGACAGCAGGGCGAGGCTGTCACAGCTCATTGGAGCTTGTCGCGGAGCAGAAGTGCTCGACACGCCTCTGTGCAGCGCCAGGGCTACAGTAACCCCACATATCAGCGGTGTGCCTCGGTTTCCCCACCTGTGAATGGAAGCCGTGAGATCAGTTACGTCCTGGGCTTGGATTGATGGAGCCCTTGGAGGCTTAGAAGGTGCTGAGGGAATCTGCCCCACCATCCCACCCACCCAGCTGCTGCTCTTGTCCTGATGATTAACAAGAACCACCTGTGAAGTCAGCAGGTGACGCGCTCGCGTCACACTGTGCAGCTCCCAACACTGAGACCAGCTCCCTTAAGGCTGGCCTCGCCTACCGGTTGACGCGGCCCCCGGCCCTCCGAGTCCACGGCCGCTCCCCGAGCTTGGGCCCTGCCACCGACCACGGGATCCCCACAGCTACGGCAGGCCCGGGGGTGGAGGCGCAGGCCCCGGTCGCCCGGCTAGCACAGAGGGGCTGGCGCGGAGTAGGGGCCAGCGCTTGGACCCACACCTGCCTGACGCACAGCGCTAACGACCCGCTTGGCCTCCTTTTGGCCCTGAAGGAGAGTACGATAGGGCTGGTCCGACACGAGACCTGGTGAGATTTTTCCACCCCCACCAGGCCCAGCGCAGGGGCGTCAGTGGTAAATGGCCTTGTCTCCCATCCGAGACCTGGACACCCTGGGCACTGGCGCTGCATCCTGGCAAGGCTGCAGGCAGGAGCTGGCGTTGAGTTGACCTGTGGGTGGAACTCAAGTCCTACTATGTGCCAGGCACAGAGGTGCCCGAAGGGCTCAGCGATCCCACACACACCTGCTGGAGCCCTTAGCGCTTTTGGGCTTGAGACACCCCACCCAGAAAAAGACCACCAACACCACGTAAATGGTGACGGGGTGCAGAGGTGGGGAACGAGGCCCTCGGGGCTGCGGCGTCAGAAGACGAGCGAGGAGACCCTTGCGGTGGGTTTTGAAGGGTTTGCAGGCCCCAGGGGCAGGCTGCGACGCTGCTGTGTCCTCACTGCATGGGCAGGAAGCAGGAGGGAGGGGCTGCTGGAGGCTGCTGGGTCCTGGCCGCCCCCTGCTGAGCTTGCACACCCCGTCTCAAGCACTCGGCCCCCAGGAGCCAGTGCCCTGAAATTGAGCCGCGGCCCAGGCTGGGCCAACTGGCAGTCTCCTCACGTGTGCTTCCCTCCGTCAATGCTTCTTGATTTCGGGAGCAGCTGCGCCAAGTCTGCTGGAGGTGATGAAATGAGTGAGTGCAGAGTAAACCAAGGATGAGGAGAAGGACTGGAAACGCGCCCCCTTAAGCCCCTCGCGGGTCCTCCTCGCAGCCACTCCTGCTGGGGGTGGGCTCAGGAGTTTGGACCTAAGCTGTATTTTCTGCCAGGCAAGTGGTTCCCAGCGTTTCTCTCCATTTGGGGTGAGCTGTCAACAGCCACCGCCCTGCACAGACCCGAGGACCACCGGGGACATCTTTGCTTTCCCTTTGTGGTCCGGGGAACTTGGCGCCCAAGCCCCTCGTAAACAGAAGAGGGTCTGGGCAGTGGCTGGGGCGACAGGGTACTCCAGCTGATCCCCTCGGCCCTGGGCAAGCTTCCAACCTCCTCGGTCTCTCCTCAGTGCTGGCCCTGGCCTCTGGGCCCGAGCTGGGGAGGCTGACGTTTCTGGGCCTCGTCGGAATCATCGACCCTCCGAGAGCTGGCGTGAAGGAAGCCGTCCGAGTCCTCTCTGAATCGGGAGTGTCCGTGAAAATGATAACGGGAGATGCTCTGGAGACAGCCTTGGCCATAGGTAACTGGGGAGAGGGGCAGGGGCCAAGGAAGACAAGGACCCACCCGTCCTTTAATCCGGGGTTGCTACCATTGGTTAATCCTTGATGTACCTGGCCAGGAGTGCACATGCCTAGCTCCTGAGCGCTCAGAAGAGATTCTGAGATGCGCGGCCCAGTGCTCCACCTTCCAAAGCGTCTCAGACTCCAAGACAGGAAAAGACCTCATGTGTGTCGATTATCTGCTGTGTGCTGGGGGGTTTTCATCCATGATCGCATTTCATTGTCACAGGCAGCATCATTCCC
Source organism: Cabassous unicinctus (assembly GCA_029593785.1). Classification (NCBI taxonomy): domain Eukaryota; kingdom Metazoa; phylum Chordata; class Mammalia; order Cingulata; family Chlamyphoridae; genus Cabassous; species Cabassous unicinctus. Next base: position 5,653 of record JAQZBX010097213.1, read on the forward strand.
AATGTACAGTTCCAATCTGGCCTCTGCCACTAGCTGTGTGCCCTTTGCAAATCACTGAGCCACTCTGACCATCAGTCTCTTCATCAACAGAGGGCTAGTAACCCTTCTCTTCCTCCTTTAATTATTATATCTATGAAAGTTGTGACAGCTTTTTCTAGCCCAGCATTGGAAAAAGACTATCGACTGGAGTCAGTCAGAACCATGTTCCTACTCTAAAGTGGGCATAAAAAGGCCTTTGTTGCAAGTTAATCCCGTGAAAGGAACTGAGATCATGTAGGCAAAGGCCCAGCACATAGTAGGTGCTTAGTAAACAGTAGCCAATATGGTTTTATTACTGTGATTCTCTGCGGCCAAGCTAGGCCCTGTCCTCGTGGGTATGGGCTGAGGGCCTGGGAACGAGCCCTCAGAACCAATTCTCCTCAAAGGAAGAAGTGTTGGCCTGTGCAACGGGAAGCTGACGGCAATGTCCGGGGAAGAGGTGGAGAGCCTGGAGAAGGGCGAGCTGGCTGACTGTGTCAGGAAGGTAGTGCTCCCCGGAGGCCCAGCCGGGGCAGGGTAGGTGGGTTTTGTTCTCAGTTCCACCTTCATTGGCTCTTTGCTCTTTTGTTTTTTGTATCCAGGTGTCTGTCTTTTTCAGGACCAGTCCAAAGCACAAGTTGAAAATCATAAAGGTATGCTGTGGGAGGCAGGGGACAGGCTGCTGTGACCAAGAGGCTTGTTTCTCCCTCCAGTTACAGTCCAGGGCACGTGGACAGCTCTGCTCCGCGGGCTGGTGGGCAGCTTGGCCATCCTCAAAATGTGGCTTCCTTCTTGAGGTCTGAGGCAGCTGCTCCAGGGTGGCCTTTTCCCAGCCAGCAGGGAGGAGAAGGGCAAGCCCAGGCTTGCTCCCTCCGTATGGGCGAGGCTCAAAGTCACACACATCACTATGACATCCCACTGGCCAGAACTGGTTGCACGGCCATATTGGCTGCAGGGGATTCTGGGAAGTGGGATGTCTAGCTCGGTGGCCACTAATTCCCAGCTAAACCTGGGGCCCCATTTCTCACGTGAAGGACAGAGAACTGTCCTGACCACCTGCACCTGAGATAAGGAGCTGGCGTTGCAAAGTGCAAAATAACAAGAGAAGCTTCCTTCTGAGCTGGCTGCTCTTTGGCATTAACTCTGTGCCTAGTGTTCTCACCTGTAAAATGGGGGTAATATTAAGGACATCCACTAATTCACAAGGTTGGCAGGAGGATCCAGCGAGGCCAGGCCTGCGAAGCCGTCGCTGCTTTGCCTGGTACACCACAAACGCTCAAGAAAGGCTTCACGTGACTTTCTGATTGTGCATCTAAAAAATGGAAAGGTTAGGCTGAGAGAGCCCTGCAGATGTGCTGGGTTTTCCTGGACATGCACGCTTTGAAGCTTTGTTCTTTGATTCTTTTGGTAGGTGTGTTTTTTCTTGTTATTTTTGGGTGTTTTTGTTCTGTTTTGTTTTTGGGGTGTTTTTTTTTAGCATTACAGAGTAAATCTCTGCAAGTTATTCTACAAAGAAAATATTATTACTTAGCACCTCATGGTTTCAGGGGATGAGTTGCTGACTATTATTTATTGATTGTAACAGTAACAGTTGCAGACCCTTCACTGTCACATCGGTTGTCTTAGTTCAGGCCTCAAAACAGCCCTCGCTTTGCAGATGGAGAAACTGAGGCTGGGGAGTTCAAGGACTTGCCCATTTCCCACAGCTAACAGGGCCAGGACTCCAGTTCCCGTCCAAAGGGGTCTCGGCTGGGGGCTGCACAGGGGAAAGGCGGAGTATCAGGAGGGACAGAAGGGCCCGGAAGGCAGGCGCTGAGGCCCCGGGCCTCTGCTCATTCCTGCTTCCGAAGGCCCTGCAGGAGTCGGGGGCGGTTGTGGCCATGACTGGCGATGGGGTGAATGACGCAGTGGCCCTGAAGTCTGCCGACATCGGCATCGCCATGGGGCAGACGGGGACGGACGTCAGCAAGGAGGCCGCCAGCATGATCCTGGTGGACGATGACTTCTCGGCCATCATGTGAGTAGCTCTTCAGGTGACTTTTTGGTCCAGGGCCAGGTGCCTGGGGAAGGCAGCTCCTCTGTGGGGTCTGCTGTCCTGGGCACGCGCGGCAGGTATCTCGCGGCAGGTGGGTCCCGCGACGCCCCTGGGTAGTGTGCACCTTTTCCCTGGGAGGCGTCCCCAGGCCCCAGCACCAAGAGCATCTGAGAGCAGGGCCAGGGGGCCGAGGGGCCCTGGCGTTCACCCCACACAGCACCAGGGAATGTTCTAGGCCCGTCAGTGTACTGAGCGCGCTGGCAGGCGCTCCTGGCTCTAGGAACACAGGGGCGCAGTGGGTCCAAGTGCTAAGTGCTGTCCTGTGGAGAAGGAAAACCTGAGACCACCCTAAATGGCCCACAGCAGGGGCTGGAAGGCCACGGGACCTGTGAAAACCATGTTCTGAAGAAGCGTCCCGTGGTACGGAGGGACGCTCACACTGGTCCAGTGTTGAGTTTCAGTTGACAAATACATTTCATGCATTGAAGAGAGGCAGCAGGGAAGCGCCCCGAGTTACTAAGACGCTGTGATCTCGAGTTTGGGGGATTAGGAAAAATCCTGTTTTCCTCCTTTTCTTCACTTTTCTGTTTTTCTCTTAATAAATTTATCTTCCCTTTGGATCTAATTTTAACTCTTATTTTAATTAGTTAAGACTACACTCATATGTAAATTTCAATAATCAGGGTATGGGGAGGGTTTTTAAGCCTGATGTCAGAACTCTGGATGAACAGTTATTGGAGTTTGGTGTAATTACCCACTTGGCAAAGGACTCCTACAAACGGACTCGCCTTCACCATGGGAGAGCCTAAACCACTAGGAATTTTTCACCCCCTTATTAAAAAAAAAAAAAAAATCATAAAATGCAGCCTACATTATTTATAGTTCTAAAGTTTATTTTATTCTAATTCTTTTGCAAGACTTTTTGGTAAAGAAAAAAGGGGCAGTGTGATGCAAGATCAAGTTTTTAAAGGGCTTTTGCTAGCAGCCCTCTAAAAATGCAAGGAGATGACATCATCAACCTCTCACCCCTCCCTTCTTGCCGTCCCCTAGGTCTAATTTTCTGGTTTAAGTACTTTTGCTGCACCTCTTCTCCATGGTACAGCTCCAAGATGCAATAAGCATTTCAGGAATTCGGGGGGGAGGACCACGTGTGCTCCCTGGGCGCCTGATGAGAGTACTTTATGGTCTAATTGGAGGAGTCAAGCGTGTGCGTTGGGCGAGGGCTGTCATGGCTCGGGACCTGTCCCAGGGGCTACGGGCGGCCGGTCAGGGCAGCCTCTTCTCGTGTGTCCCCTGGAACGCCCAGCCAGGAAGCCGGGAAGGACAGGTCCAGCGTCCTCTGTCACGTCCGAGCTCATGGCTTCCTTTGGCAATGACGGGGCCGTCCGACCCATCCCACCGGACTTCTGTGCAAATAAACGCTTCCTCCTCTTGCAGGAATGCCGTGGAGGAAGGCAAGGGCATCTTTTTTAACATCAAGAACTTCCTCCGATTTCAGCTGAGCACGTGAGTAGCGGCCGGCAGCTCCCAGCGTCGTGGGGTGGCGCCGGGCCTGTGCGCCTGGCGGGCGGCGCTGACGGTCCCCGCGTCTGCTGTGTGCAGGAGCATCTCGGCCTTGAGCCTCATCACGCTGTCCACCATGTTCAACCTGCCCAGCCCCCTCAACGCCATGCAGATCCTGTGGATCAACATCATCATGGACGGGCCGCCGGCGCAGAGGTGAGGCGCCGGGCTGGCGGGGGGCGCTCCTTCCGCCAGGGGCACTGCCTGCACCCCCACTGCGTGCCAAGTGCCGGGGACCCAGAGAACAGTCACCACCTGGAGGGAGCCCCAGAAAACTCACGTGGGTGGGATCCGCATGGCAGTGGAAGGAAATCGGTGGGGAGTGGGCAGCGGGCGAGGAAGCAGCCGGGCAGGCAGGGGTGGGAGCTGTGGGAATGCTGCTCCCTGAGCTATCTGCCTGGCTCCTCCCCTCTCTTCATTCAGGTCACCGCCTCCAAGAAGCCTTCCCTGGTTACTCTAAGAGCAGCCTCCTCGCTCTCCATCTCCTTACCCTGCTTTATTTTTCCCCAGACGGGAAAATAAATCACATATATTTCCTTGTTTGAGTATAATCTAGTTTCCCTCTGGAGCGTCAGCTTCATGGAAGCAGGGATCTTGTTTTGTTCCCTGCTGTATTCCCGCCTCCCAGAACAGTGGTTCGCACAGAGTAGGTGCTCATGAATGAATGAATGAATGAATGGGGGGTGGGGCAGTTGAAAGGTGCAGGAGAAGAAGGGACTCTGGGTCCGGGGGACCACCTTGACTGCCGAGGCCTTCTCCGAGCACCTGTGGGCTGTTTCAATTGCAGCTGGTTCATCTCCACGGTTATTACTTAGTCGTCACCATGGCAACCTCCAAGGGCAAGATCCCTACTTGGTTCCCTCAGAGACCAGCGTGCGGGCCATGGCTCTGCACCCCCAGGAGCAGGGATCAGAGCGAAGCTGGGCCTCCGGCGTGTCCAGTCGGTGCTCCACCCCGGCCTGCCCCAGCCCCTCAAGGCTCCCCCCACTCTGTTTACTGCGGGTCTAGCCTCAGTCCCGCTATTTCCGAGTGGGCAGAAGGCGCCTCCCTTCTGGGCTGACGGGTCCCTGGAGGGCACAGCCTGGACCCTGCCCCTCCCATGCACCTGAGATGGCACCAGGCCACCTTGGGGGGGGATCACCTCGCAGTGAGGGGACTTGCCTGAGCCTAAGGACCAATGAGCAGGGTTCCAAGGGCCCCAAGTAGTCAGCATCACAGGGGGCTTTCCCCTCCGTGCCCAGGGCCGGGGTGGGCAGGCAGAGGGGCCCGGGCTGGTGCGAGTGCCTGCAGAGTGCAGCTGGGGGGGCATCCCATAAGCAGCTGAGGGGCTGGGAGGTTAGGGAGGGGTGGACCTCAGTGCTGGAGTGTTCGCTGAGGGAGCCATTCCAGAGAGGACAGGGAGGCCCCCGCTGTGGCGAGAACGTGCTGCCTTGCACGGGGCCAGCTGGGGGCACCTGGCCAGCGCACCTGTCCTGGGCACGCCTGGGAAGGCACACCTGAGGACCTGGGAGGCTCGAGCACGCCTCTGTGTCACGTGCTGAGGTGCAGTTGCTTGTCCCACATCTTATGGAAACTATCTCCCAGTGGTTCCTTTCCAAGTGTTCCATGTTCTTCTCTGAGCAGCTTGGGGGTGGAGCCGGTTGACAGAGACGCCCTGAGACAGCCGCCCCGGAACGTCACGGGCAGCATCATCGGCCGAGCGCTCGTCCTCAAGATCCTCCTCTCTGCAGCCGCCATCATCAGCGGGACCCTCTTCGTCTTCTGGAAAGAGGTGGGGGTGCCTCTCGCTTGCCAACGAGTATTTACCGAGCACCTGGGTTGTGGCGGGTGCCGGGCAGGGACTGAGGGTGGACAGCGCTCGCGCCCTCGCGGGCTCCTGTTCCACTGGGGGACAAACGTGTGCACGCCTGGGAGAACGGGCGCCGTCGGGGTGCAAGGAGTGTAAGGTGCGGGAGGGGCGCCGTGGCCTGAAAGCGGGGGGCAGCGAGCCCGTGGGTGGGGGCGAGCGTCCAGGCACGAGGGCAGAGGGCCAGGTGGGACGGGACATGAGTTTGCAAAGGTGGGAAGACGCAGAACCTATGTGGGTCTCGTGGGCAGAGGGAAGAATTCAGGTTTTGTTCTCAGTGGGAGAGGATGCCCGCCCCACTACTGCATTGTCACTAGTGAACAATTTGAAATCTTATTCTCTGGAGGTGATGTGTTATTGTGGATATATATTATATATATTACATCACAAAACTTGCCATCTTGGAAGCGGGTGTGGCTCAGTGGATAGAGCCCCCGTTTACCATATGGGAGGCCCGGGTTCGCGTCCCGAGGCCTCCTTGTGAGGGCACGCCGGCCTGAGCAGTGCGGTGGGCTGATGCAGCAACCTCACGGCAGGAAGCGGGTGTGGCGCAATGGATAGAGCACCCGTTTACCATATGAGAGGCCCCGGGTTCGCTTCCC
>JAQZBX010097214.1:0-11716 GCA_029593785.1 Cabassous unicinctus
ACCCAAATTCCCATAGACTGTAAATTTCTGCAGTCAAGGGCAATGTATATTTATTTACCATCTATCCATACCTCCTAAAACACTATTTGGTTGAAACAGTTGAAAATCCATTATCATTAGGAGACATGTAGACCAATATATTCTAATTCTTCCATAGTTTCACATGTGAATGTTGTCATATTTGACTGCTTTATAAAACTATGAAGAGCATTGTGACTTTCTTTTGTGCGAATGGTTTTCAATGCTTGTGTCTAAGTTGGCCTAGCTTCTAAGTTGGTCTAAGTTGGTCTCACTCTAGTTTCAACAATAATTTCTCAAGGTAAATACGAGATCTAACCAGTCCAACATTTATTTTCTCAAGAAATATGTACAAAAATAGAGATTGCATTGTATCCTCCATTCTTAAAGGGCACGGGCACAGAGGCTGCTTGTTGCAACATCCTGATATCCCCTGTGGCATCATTTTCAGAAGTTGACCTAGATGCATTCATTGAAAGAATGAAAAATCTGCAGACCACTTTCAATATGTTCCTAAAAAAGGATATAGTAAAGTATATAATGATCTATGGCTCACTAAAGATACACAGTTTTGCAATCTCTAAGAAATAAAAGGCAATGTAATACTTGAGACTAAAAGCAATGGCTGTTAGAATTCTACAGAAGGCTAAGTATGCATGCACAGAAATCACAACCAGTGATCACAAGTCTCCTTGGCTTACAAAATGCCTTTGTCAAAATTCAAGATCAAAATCTGTGAATAATACCAGACTACAGGGTTTAAGGTTTTTTTAAAATGTATTTGAGTATTTTAGCACTTCTGTCATTACTACATGACATTTGTTGTAAAAATAAAATTACACATCAGGAATATATGTGTACAAAGGGAATACTTATTTTCTATAAAGTGAGAAATATCACTAATAACATTTTGGTATATATATATATATATATATATATATAACTCAAATAAAGGTCAAATTTTTTAGTCTTGTTTTGTTACCTCCTTTTTCACTTTTTTATCTTGAGCAACTTTCAATGTCACTAAACATTCTACAATAGCTGTCCTGTATATATATAACATAATGGGACTGATTAGAATGAGTAAATGACCACAGACCCTAAAGATGATTAATAAGTTTTAACCATAACCAAGGAGTTCAGATAAAGAAGCAGAACACATAAAAAAAGATGTAAGACACAAAGAGGTAATGAAGCATGAAGTTAACAATTGCACCAAGTAGAGGACAGGACAGCTTGAAGACAGTAGTATGGTTATTGTAAGGGAAAAAAAACAAAACTTATTTACACCATTATGTAAAATGTGCAAAAGCTATTTTTGGCACTGTTCTTTAAGAACTGTCAAGTAAGGATTAATATAAGCTTGGATACCTATAATCTTTTATTTAATAGCACCTTTTTCTTTTTCAGTTAAGAATTTTACTACTTCTTCAGTGGGAATAAAATAGACACACTACATGGATGATGGAAGTCAGTGAATACTCAAACGATTTATGATAAAAGGATAGACAGTTCTTTGTGATTACTACTATGGACATTTAATAGTCACTTAGAAATTTGTTGCAATCAATGCAATCAAGCCGTTTAAATGATTTTGCTAAAGCCCTTCACCTGACCAAGCACTCTCCTCATTGCCATCTTCATTTCTCTGTTTCTGAATGTGTAGATTACTGGATTTAGAAAGGGAGTTAAAACTGCATCAAATAGAGTTAGAAATTTAACCAAATGTGTTGAAGTAAATAGCCAGATACAGAAAAAAATCAGTGGACCAAAGAATAACACCACCACAGAAATATGAGCTGATAGAGTGGAAAGAGCTTTGGATGAAGCACGTGAGGAATGTTTTTGAAGACTGGCCAAGATGAAGATGTAAGAGAGGGTAAGTAAAATGAAAACTCCCAAGGAAATGAAACCCCTATTAATAGTGACCATGAATTCCAGTTTATAAGTTTCTGTGCAAGCAAGTTTGATGAGCCGAGGTATGTCACAGTAAAAGCTGTCTAATACATTGGGGCCTCAGAAGGGCAAGTTTACAACAAAAGCGGACTGGGCCAATGAGTACATAAGTCCAGTGGTCCAGGCAACCACTAAAGTGAAAATACACCTTTGTGGGCTCATGATGGTCAGGTAGTGGAGAGGTTTACATATGGTCACATATCTGTCAAAGACCATGGCTATGAGGAGCACCATCTCAGTGCCTCCAACTGCATGGATGAAGAAGATCTGAGCTAAACCACCTCCAAAGGAGATAGTTTCTTCTTCTTGAAAAGATCATCTTGGGCCCGGCAAAGGCACAAAATAGGAGGTAAATGATGGAGAGGTTGGCAAACAGAAAGTACATGGGGGAGTGTAAGTAAGAATTAGAGGTTACAGTGACCACTATGAGGAGGTTTCCCATCATACTGGACACATAGAAAAGACAGAAAATGAAAAGAGAAGAAGTTGGATCTCCCAAGAATTAGAAAGGCCCAGGAACACAATTTCAGACCCCACAGAATGGTTGGCTCCATTCATTGCTCTTTGGCAGGTTCATTCTCATGTTACCTAAAGAAAAAATGAGAAAATTTAAATTAGTAGTACCATATTAATATCTTCTATGGAAAAGTACCTAAAATATGGTAATCAAATACCACCTTATCATTTCATTAAAAAATCAAATTACCTTTTGCCACTAATGCTTTATCTATGTAAGACATAAGTGGGTTGTGTTGAGGTTTTTCTAGCATTAGGAATGGTGAATGGTCTAGAGGACTGGTACACATGTAATGAGCACTTGATATTAAATTTATATACCAGTATGATCCATGTTAGTTATCCTTCTCCTAGAGAAGTAACTACCAATCACTTATACTAGACAGACCAAGAAGAATATTCTCATTGCAAAAAGATTTATAAGGGAATCAAATGTGGCTCAAACAGTTGGGTGCCCGCCTACCACATGGGAGGTCCCACGATTCGGTCCTGGTGCCTCCTTAAGAAGATGAGCAGATGCCACAGCCACCACAACCAGCTAGATGCTGCACCGGCCACAACAAGCAGATGTCACAAGCCAGCAGATGCCACAAGCCAGCAGACGTGGCAGACCATTGGGAGCGGATGTGACTCAGGGTATTGGGCATTCACCTCTCATGTGGGAGGCCCTGGGTTCGGTTCCTGGTGCCTCCTGGAGAAGGCAAGCAAACAGTGAGCAGACAGATGAGAGAAACATCTGGGAGAGGGGAGGATAAATTAAAAACTCATAATAAATAATAAAAAAAAAGATCTGTAAGATTCTGTGGCTTGGTTTTGTTGTGTCACCCAAAAATTATTTTTCTCTATTGTATACTTCTGAAAACATTATTCATTCTTTAATGTCCAGTTCAAATGTCACTTCTTCAGTCAAGCCAATATATATATAACCCAACTATACATCCAGTTTTACTTACTATGTTTCAAATTATGTGCAAGAAACTTATCTAAACACTGGATATGCAGCCAAGAACAAAAGAGAAAAAAATTCCTATTTTTCTATAGATTTGAATTCTGTCAGAGAAAGACACACAATTAAACAATAAAGAAGGTAGATCGTGTGCCTGGAGTTGATTTTACCATGGAGATATAAAGCAGGGAAAAGGGATAGGGCAGTATTGAGAATGCTATGATAATTTGGGGTGGACAAGGAAATTCTCACTGGTTGGTTGACTTTGAGCAGAAATCAAAAGAAAGTGAAGGAGGAAGCCATGAAGATATTTGTAGGCAGAGAAACAACCGAAGTAAAAGCCCTGAGGTATAAGCAGACTTGGCATGTTCAAAGAGCTATAAGAAAGCCAGACATGCTGAACCTGAGAAGTAAGGGGGAGAGGGAGGACATTAGGTCTGAGAGGTAACAAGGACCCAGATCCTGTAAAGCCTTGAGGGCCACAGTAAGGACTTTGTTTAAATCACTGAATGAGCAAGTTAGAGGAACAAACAAACATAAGGGGGGAATGCAACTATGGACTAAAGTAGATTTATTATTATTCTGGTAAAGGAAAAACTTGTAATATTGATATAAAGACAGTGGTTACCAGAGGCTCTGAGAGGAGGGAGAAGGACTAAGAGGTGTAACATGGGGCATTTTTGATACATTGGAATCATTCTGCATGATATTACCATGACATATACCAGCCATTATTCATTTTGTCAAAACCTATAAAACTATGTGGTGCAAAGTGTAAAATATAATGTAAACTATAGATCATGCTTAGTAGCAATGCTTCAATATGTGTTCATCAATTGTAACAAATGTACCACACTAATGAAAGATGTTGTTAACCAGGAAAATTGTGGGAGGGGAAAGTGTTGGGGTATACGGGAATGCCCTACATTTTTGAAATAACATATATGTAATCTAAACTCTTTTAAAAATGAAAAAATATTTTTTAAAAAAAGCACTGAGTGAGATTATAAGTAACTGGAGGGCTTTGAACAGAGGCATGGCAAAATCTGGCCACATTGTTTAAGGATCATTTAGGCTGCTGCCTTGTGAATACACTTCAGAGTCTCCAGGATAAAATCAGGCAAGTTGGCTAGAAGGTATTGAAAAAGTATAAGCAAGAGACAGTGGTGGCTTCCCAATCCTGGTTTCCCAGTCCACAAGTTCCAGCCTGAAGACTGAGTCTTTGTCCACACCTGGAAAGAAAATAAATTAACTCCTAACTGGGAGGGTCCATTTCAAGTTTTATTGACCACAAAGACTGTTGTAAAAACTGCAGAAAAAAAAATCTAGACCCATTACACCTGCATCAAAGGACCTATCTCTACTCCCACACCTGGACCTGAAACTCCTCCCTCCTAGACTGTGACCACAGATGAGCAAAACCCTTTACACCTGACCTTCAGATCCTCTAAACCTTAACCCATCCCAACATGAGTTCACCTTTACTTCTACTCTTACTCAGTCTTTTGTGTAGACAGTCCCTCACTTACATGACTATAACAGTCACTGAGAGAACCAGCTCCCAAGTCATCCAGCTTGATTTCTGTGCTCTAAAAGGAGTCTATCCTTCTTGAAGAGGCCTCAGGGACCAAAGGGCACTAAGCTCCTCTGACAAATATCTACGCCCAGAATCTAAAGAAAAGAGGTGGGAAAGAGACTCATGTTGGGCATGGCAAAATGTTTAAGAGTTCAAAGGCTAAACTTATGCTAGCAGAAGAAGGAGGAGTCTGTGTAATGATAGGAAAAAGCTGCTGTAATTATATTTCAAACAATACTGCCCCGGATGTGTCAGTTACCCAAGTCCTGTGAGATCTCACAGCCTTATCTGAAAAATTAGCCAAAAATTCAAGGATAAACACCAGCCCATGGACAAGTTAGTTTAACTCTCTCTTTTCTGGTCATGGGTCTTGAATTATAACTGTGTTAGTCAGAATCTTTAGTATACTCATTGTCTTACCCTTCCAAGTCCCTTGTTTTATTTCCTTAATCCAACAAATTGTTCAAAAGATGTATGTAATCCCCATGAGGAAAAATGGGCAATCTAGACCCAAGCATGATGTTGCTTAAACAAGCACCCGCCAAATTCCAAACAACCCCAACGGAAAATTATCTAGATCTAAAAAAAAAAAACTGAATCCACATATAATGAGTGGTGTGAGTTGAGTCCAATAAACTATAAAAAGAAGAGGGGGAATTGAGAGAAATAGAACAAAGGGTGGCCTCTTCTCAAACTGAATTCCCTATTCCCACTTATCTAACCCTCCCACATTCTAGGTGGCCTTTTTTCAGAACTTTTCCTTGTTCCCACTTATCTAATCCTCCCACATTCTTGTTTGAGTCATTTCCCCAAAAACCCACGTCAGTAAAGGGGATAAACTTGGAGACTGAGAACTTACCCTTACACCTTTTGCCTTAGGATTGTGTTAGTTTTCACACCTAACATTGTAAGCCCACAACTCCCAGCCAATGGGAGATGGGTAAGGTTGGGGAGGGAGGGAAATGGGACATTGGGTCAGGGGAACTATATAATCTTTGTTCTTGCACTGATCCCGTGCAGTTGCCTGCTTCCATTAGCCTGGGCATGTGCCCTTTCTCATGAGGAAGAAATAAATTACTGCTGCTTCTAGTCCAACTCTCTGTCTTCAGAACTTTTATTTTAAGTAAGTCGTCACCATCCCACTCAATTCCAAATAGAACAGTGTTTTTATGTCTTAATCTTAGTTGTTTAAAAATTAATTTCAATTTTTATTTCATGGTGAACAGAGAGTGGTATCTGTCTTTTCCTAATTTTTAAATTTATTGGGATTTCCTTTGTGGCGTAATACATGGTCAAATTTTGTGAAAGTTCCACAATCGTTTAAAGAAATTTGGATGGATTCTTAATTTTGTGTTTTACAATTCAGTATTCATCAACCAGACATGAATTACTAAATATGTTATTTAATGTTAGATGCTTATTATTTTGTCCACTTGATTAATAATAGGTCAAGAGAGGCACATTAATGTTTGATGCAACTACTCTGTTCCTAACGATTTCTTCTAATATCATCTGACATTTTTATTTATAAATTTTACTTTTATTTTCCATGATGCATGGATATTCAAAAGTGTTAGGTCTTCATTTTGAACTGAAATGTTAACATCATTTTATCTCCTCGTTGTCTAATTTAATGTTTCTAGCCTAAATTCCATCTTTTCTACTATTAATATTCTTTAATATTCTTTTATTTTTATCTTTTTTTCTTATATGAGTCTCTTATAAACAACATAGAGTTGAGTTTTATTTTTTCAGAAAGTCTGAAAACCACTTTTTAAAATTGGATATTTCAATCATGGTTTGATTAGAAAACTAAAAGCTACTTTAAGCATTTCAATTAAAGAGGGATTTAGAGTACTGGAGTTTACAGAACTATTGCAATCCCTGGGAAAGCAAATGTCAGGAGGCTACTATAGGGGAATCTAGAAGTACAAGTATCACAGGTAAGCCCCAATTAATGATTCCAGCTGCCTGTGGATGCTTCTCAGGGGAAATCCCAAAGGGAAACCTCCACCAGTGCTCTCAGTGACTGATGCTCACACATAGTCTCTGCCCACAGCAGATGATTCTTGGGAAGACACAGCACTACCCTTGGGGTTCTGGTTTGTCTGCACATCACTGCTGCATGTGACATCTTGTAAGGTTCAGACAGTGTGATGTCTTCAGCATGGCGTGCCAGCAGACCGTCCTGTGAGCTAGCAAGATGATCAAAGAAAACAAGAATATGATTCCATTTTCTTCCAGCTCCCTTTATTCCTGAAGAGAAATCTGTTGTCAGATGCTTGTAGGTTATTTCAGTCCTTACTTTGGCTGCCTTTTAAGTTTTCTTTACCTTTAGAGTTCTGCAGTTTCCATGCAATGTATCTTGGCACAGAGTTCTTTTGGTTCATCCTGCCTATCACGCGTGGGGAATTCTGAATTAGTGATGCCTTCAGCATTGCCTCACTGCAGCTCAATCTTTCCAAGTTTAATTGTGTTCACAAATTCAAGTTCTGGATTTAGCTTGCTCTATTTTTCTTTTTTTTTTTTCCCCAGGGAGAGAGAGGTATCTTAATTTATCAGGCTGTTATCACAAATACCATAAATGTAAACAGTGGGGATTTACTGGCTCATGGTTTTGAGGTGAGGAGAAGTTCACAGTCCAGATATTGGCAAGGCTGGCTTTCTCCCTAGAGACTGTAGCATTCTGGAACTGGCTGCTTGCAATCCTTGGGGTTCTTCAGCTTTCCTGTCACATGGCAACATCCTGTGTTTCTCTTCTGGGTTTCTGCGGACTTCGGCCTCTCCCTATGGCCTCTCCTTTTAAGGTGTCAAGTAATCCTGATGAAGAACCAACTTTGCTTGGTTCACCACACCTTAAATAAAATAACATCTTCAAAAGGTCCTTTTTATAAAGGGTTCACACTCGCAGGGATGTGGATTATGACTAAGAACATGTCTAACCTGGGGTACATATTTCAATGTGCCATAGGAGGAAATGCTCAGAAATCCCTCTTTATTTCTTGAGAAATCAAAATGAAATATAAAGTTTATTATGTCCAGTATCTAGTTATTCTTATCTAAGATATTCAGCCCACATCATCTGTCATAAACTCCTGCCTGAAATAATTACATTTATTAAAATAATGGGATGATCTTTATTGCTCAAATGATCAAAACAATTGGTATTTTTAAAAGCAGAAAATCTATATCTACATTAAAAATAAATACAGAGTTCATAGTTTTGAGAATGTTCTCTTCCTTTAATTACTATCATGGAGTCTGGTTCTGGTTCTTCTGATTTTCTCCTCAGTACTAGAGACATTCTGAAGGATTACTTATGTAAGATTTATCTTTTCTAGATTTCATTCTCTTTCCCTGAAGGCAATGTGCATGTCCAGAGTGAATTATTTAGCATTCCTGGGTAATCTTGATGCTGCTTCTATTAAACTTTTTATCTAAAACATGATGTTCCCATAGGTATATGATGAAACATAATTTTGAAAGTCTTCAAAGAAAACATTATATTAAAACCTTTTGAAAATCTAAGTCTAACAGTTCATTTCCCACCATTAACACTAATGTAAACAGACCTTTATTTTTGGACTGGCCAATATTCCCAAGAATAAGAAATTCTAGTCAAAATTCACTCTTTAATTCTTTGGGCTAGGCTTTCCAAATGTTATTTTAAAAAGCTAGTGAAGTATTGCTTTCCTTTCCAGAGTAACAGAGAAAACAACATCTCTCTTTCAGCAAATAAAGTGCTCGTTCTCTGTAGAACCAATCATGTATTACTAATAAATGCAAACTAGAATTTCTACTGCACGTTTTATTCCAGGTGCTAAATGCCTCATGTTCCACCTTTACTTAAATATGTTTTTATGGAGAAGGCAGATACAGATTTTATTAGTTCCTATTTTCTACATGGCAACTATGAAGCACGGTGTAATTGATTGTACTGTTCAAGAGAGTAGTCAACCCAGGGCAAGAATCCAAGACTCTTTTTAATTTCCCAAAGTGCTTGTGTTCCAAAGCCTCTTAAAATATAAATGTCCCTCAGAAGCATCACTAGTCTCAAGGCAGTGGTGATGTGTCCTGAATAAACCTGGCCCCAAGAAATTAAGGATACATACCACAATTCAGGTTTTATAAACTTATTCTGATGTTTTCAGACTTCAAGCTCTCTAGACCCTTCCAGGTTTTTTTATGTCAAGGTCCAAGGGTGCGGGCCACTGAAATTAGTGGTGAAACCTTGTTTCTTTTTCACTGCCAAGGTTAGAGAATGGCCCTGTGCTCACACAGGGACCACCATGCCTTCAAGACCTTTTTGTGTGCTTCAACTTCTGTCTCTACTTCTGTCTCCACTGGGCCCTGCCTCCTCCCCAGCTTCACTTCCAGTCCAGTACTGGGCTGTGTACCATCTGCTGCCCCCATCTGCCTCTGCTTACTTCTCACTGTTGTCTGCTCTTGCCGAGATCCCTCTCCCCCATTTGTTTCTGCCTCTGATTCTACTTCAGTAGTTTTTAGCATATCTTGTAATTTTACAAAACTTCAGGTGTGTATCAGACACAATTCTCCAAAGAAACATGACCAACAGGCTAGACATAAAGAGATGGATTTTCAGGAACTAGCTCCCACAATAGTGGGACTGGTAAGTCCAAGAGCCATGGTGTAGGTGGCAGGCTGGTAATCCTCACAAGAGTGAATGTTGAAGACTTGAATCCAGATTTATTATTGTTTCTAGAACACTAAGTTCTTTACTCTTTAAGCCCCCCAACTGGTTGGAAGAGACCCACCCACATTATAGAGGGTGATATCCATTATTTAAAGTCACTGATTGAAGATGCTAATCCCATTGGACCAAACCACTGGACCCCTTAGCCCTTTAAAGCCTCCAGCTGACTGGATAAGGAGGCTCCTCTCATGGTTGAAGGATGCTGCAAGGCTCAGAAATGCCTCCCCACCATGGAGGCCTCTGCATTTGTTCCTCCCCAGGGTTGCCAAGTTAGCCCCAGGCTCACAGGCTTAGATCCTCCACCAAAGGGAGGTCCTCATGCACCCCACAGGCTGGCAGGCCCTGGGGTTTCCCACCAGCACCCATTGGTGTCTCTGTCAGATTTGTTGGCTGCCCTTTGTTTTTTCACCAAAGCAGCTCAATTGACATTTCACCATGAGTTCTCTTATTTGCAAAGAGTTAAAACAAGTTAAGTTCTTAGCTGTGAGCTACCTTTTATTAAATAAAGACAGAAGTCATCTGTCATCTTCCATGTCTTTGCTCATTTGGACACATGGACACTTGATAGACTCCAATGGCTTCAGAAATAAGAAAATGAAATATTGCTCCCTGGACATGTGCTTGCTGGGTATGAAGCCAGGATTACACCCTTAGCTACATGCCCATGTGGAGACACACACAGCAGTTGGAGATACTGGTCGCCCCAAGCCCACTCTCAGTGTAGGTGCAGGCAGAAATTGACAAGGTAGGGGCAGTTTTATTTAATTCCATTTAGGGAGAGATATTTGGGAAGAAACACTTTGATAGGTAAATGTGGGTTAAGAATGGGATCCTGAAGTCACTCAGCCTTCAAATGAAGATTTCTAAATACTGTACATTAGATAAAGATAGGACTTTGTTATATTCCTGGGAAAGAGTAAAGAGAGGAAAGGGAAAAAGAGAGAACGACTGTAGGCAGGGAGATGGAGGATGGCTAGACTTTGGGTAAAGTTGTCCTGCCCTATGACCCCCTTGTGTTTGGTTAATTTCAGACAAACTCAAAACACTTTGCTTGAATAGAGATATGCCTATACCAATGAGATGTTTCATTTTTTTGTGTGCAGACTGACCCATAGTGAAGTTTGCTGCTCTTGTTAAGCTTATATTCAAGAGAGGATAGAAACAAGCAAACAAACAAAAAGCAAACATATAAATAAAATTATTTAGTAGGGTGGTTAAGTGTTACAAAGAAAATAAACCAGGATAATGGAAAGGTCTCTCTTATGAGTGATATTCATGCTGAGACTGCAAAGTTAAGAAAATGCCACTCTTTCTTCCAAAATGATAAATGTTCAAATGTTTTGTTAGTTGATTGTAAAGAATGCAAAGATGAAAATGACAGTTCAGATCTGTAAGAAGCTTAAGATCTAAGAAGAGGAACAGGGTACAACAAAAGTGTAAGGCATCTAATAAAGTTGTATGAACTCATACCTCTTGGACATAAATCCAGCTGGATTTGATCTCTTTGAGCACTGACAGACTGACTAGCTGGCTCATGTTAAAGATGTCTTCCTGGACAAGAAAGAGTAGACCAGTCAAGGCTCTTGGCTGAGAACTTCAGAATCTAACTAAGGCTAGCTTAATCAAAATGGGCAATTATTGAGAGAGCATGGAGGGTGTAACAGTTTGGAGTCATTTCATGAATCCTAAAAAGAAAAAGATTATGTTTTTGAACTAATCCATTCCTGTGGGTGTGAGGCCCTTTTGAGTGGACTAGGTCAGTGAGGTGTGACTTTGGTTGAGTCTCCGCCCTTTTGCTGGGTCTGTATAAACGGAGGCACAGAGAGAGACACAAAAAAGGAAGCACCACCATATTTGATTCTGTGTGAGAGAGTACTCCAAATTCACCCACAGCTGAGCTCAAGGAGAAAAGCCCCAAGAGAATCAAAGAGCTGAAACCCAAGGAGAGATGAGCCACATGCCTGATAAATCATAGCTGAACTCAAGAAGA
>JAQZBX010097215.1:0-11715 GCA_029593785.1 Cabassous unicinctus
GGGGTTTATTTGGTTATTACTTCTCTCCTCTTCACTAGAATTTAAGCCCAACGAGGGCAGCAACTTTGTCCTTTCATCTCTCACATGAGCTTCTGGAACTGTGAAGCAACTATTATTGTCCTGCAATAATAGGACCTCAACAAATATTTGAAGATTTTTTGAATGAATATACTTTAATTTCTTGCACCACAAACCCAAAGCTCTAGATGTAACTTTTAAAAAGGAAATATCAGCCACCAAAAAAACCAAAACAAACAAACAAAAAAACCTTGAAGAAAATAGAATGCTTAAAAATTCTGGTTTCCATTTTAAATTTTTGCAAGGGAAACATGATTCAAGTGTTTCACTCTCCCATTGAACCTCTGACAGCAAAATTAGCATGAAGGAGAACAGTATATAACAGGGAAGTGAAGGCAAACATTAAAATGTTGTTTGTGTCATGCAAATCACTCAATCTAGTTCTGATTCACGATTTGGAAAAAAACTTTTTTCAGCAATCTTAGAATTGATAGATGTCAGTTTAAATGCTTCCGGAACACAAAGCCTTAACTTTGAGTGTGGGACTTTATTTATGTAATAACTATTTATTGAATGCTTCCAAAATGCTGTCAGCTACCCTAGGCACTGGGTGACAATGATAAACAAGACTAAATTGTCTTACACCCACTCCATTCCACCCATCCACCTCTAAAGGATAATTGACATAAGTAAAGAGTCAAAGCTATGTAGTGTGCTAAGTCGCATAAAAATGGATGTTACAGAAGCACAGGGGCCAGTACTGGTGGCGTCATCGAAAATTTGGCTATGAAATAATGAAGGTAGGAAAATTTAATGGGCTTCAAAGATGTGCCTTAATAGTAATAAAAAGTGATGGTAAATAAGAAACAGGCAGAAATCAAGTTTAACAACTGATTTTCAGCATGTATATGTTGGTCAGTCACTGAGCATTTACTGAGGGTCTCCTCGGGGTCAGACCCTCTTCCAGGTGCTCTGAGCTCAGCCCTCAAGAAACTCACAGCTCACCATTATTCAGGATCTATGAAAGACTCCAAAAGAAGGACTAAATGTGCTTCTGCCCTCAGGGGGCTTCAAATTTCAATAAGCCACAAGAAGAGCTTTGGCACTTGGAGAAGCAAATCACATTGCTTTATTGTTAGTTATCACATGCTGGCATTCTGACCGAATGCTCAAGAAGGTTGAAATGGGAAGACAGAGTCTGTCAGGCAGCTCAAAAGCCATTCCTAGCCTCTGGGAACTTACTCCAAATCCTTTAGGAAAATGCATGCCATCATTTGTTCTTGTTGCAGCAAAATACCTTCCCTTTCAAAAGCTCTTTGTGTCTCTGTTTTGTGTGAAACTCCTGGATGGGGCCCAGCACCTGTTGAGATCAGAGGGATGATTTGATTTATGACAGTGGGGAAATAGGCTTCCAGTTAGTTTTTGAGTCAGAAACATCTCAGAACTCCGAAATAAATTTTGACAGGAAGTGCAGACCATGCCAAACGCTCTGTGTCGTGTTGAGTTAGAGCGTCACATTTAAAGAGAATGTTAATAGCATTTGCTCACTAAGAAATTTGCTACTTCCTGGCTCAGGAAACCATGATATTGAATTCTCCAAGATGTTTACCCTCCTCCGCTTTTGGTTTCTTCACTCTAATCAAAGTTATTCCCAGATTTCTCCTTCCTGCTGGTGCGGTTTTTGTTCAGGTGACTTTGGAGGAGAATGACTCAGAATGAGATGCCTCAGAAGCCAGCGGGCAGAGGCAGGACTTTTCTGACTAGTGCTTTGAGGTCCAGAGAGGGTGGCAGCTGCAGCTCTTCCTAGAGGTGTGTAGGGGATGAGAGCACAGCAATCAGCCCCTACGCCATGCCACCCCCAGTAGAGATGTGGGAACCAACGTGCTGCTCCAAAGACCCCGGGTGGTATAAAGTTCTCACACGGGTACCCAGTAGCAAGAATAAGTCCTTAGAGGACTTTCCAATTGTAGTCCATCTAATACGCCAAGAGAAAGAGCTTCAAGTTCCTGGGTTAGCAATCCCAGGACTGTGTACTTACAGAAAGAAAACATTAAGAATGCCCAATCCCAACAAGTAGAAAATATCAATAGATTCAGTAAGGGTTTAAATATAGTGCCTAACCTTATTAAGAAGAGATTGAAGATACTTGGGCCATGTCACCAAAGCTTTTAAATCAACATTATGGGAAGTAACTCCCACAGATCTTGGCAAAGACAGATATATGGGTCAGAGTTTTGACATAAAGTGGCATTTGGGAATGTACTTATGACTAAAGGGTCCCAGAATATTAATTATTTTTTTTTTTAGCTAGAGTGAATTATTATACTTATTTAAATACAGGGATGAAGAAAACAGCAATGGGAATGAATAGAAAAGTACCAGCCCCTACCCCTTCCATGTATATCTCCACCCTACCACCACTACCACCACCACGATCCAGCACTGGCAAGTCTATTTATAAGCATCATATCATTTAATCATTACAGAAAAAAAAACTATGAGGAGGTGCTATTATCATATCCATTTTAAAGATGAAAAATTAATATTTAGAAAGGTTGTATAACTTAACCAAGGTCACACGATTAGTAAATCATAGAGCCCTAACAGGCTTTGGGATTCTAAAGACTGCTCTATAACATAATACAGCTTCCCCTTAATGAAAAGTTTCCTTTCCAGCAGCTATGAGAAATGAGACCTTCTACTTTTCCTCCAACCAGTATTTCAAAGGCCTTAGTTTGACCTCTGGTTTGGATCGACCTTGTCCAGTTTTATCCATTCTACTAATGGACTCACTCATGTTAAATGTATCATATGGCCTTTCTTAAAACATAATCCCATGCACAAAACAAATGCCGCTGAACAAATACCAGACCAAGATAGAATCTTTAATTTTGGCCTTAAAAAATTCCTCCAAAAGAATGCTAAATTACACTGCTTCAGTGCAAGGCAAAATTTCCTCCCCTTTAGTCATTTGCTCATGTGATCCATTCTTCCCTATTCCGGTCCTATCCGTAAAACCTAAAGAGGTTTACTTGAAACCTAGCAATTTTGAGGTTTTCTTTTTACTTATTCTTTCAGAACATCTGGCAGCTATTTACTTCCTACCTGTGATCTGTAGAGACCACACTTACCAGTTACAGCCTCAGGAGCCATGAGTCAGTTTTGACTTAGGCCTAGAAATACTTCTCTGATTTGTTCATGAATTCAGTTTCCTGCTGGCCTCTGGCTTTTTCAGCTTGCAATATCTGCATTGAGGTTTACCAGATGCTTCCACTGAATCTTGTTTAAATTCTTAATGCTGCTGGCCCTTCTGCTCTTCTCACGGACTGACTCTGAGGCAGGAACTAATTCTTAGTTTTGTAGTTCTACTACCTGGCATGGGCTTGCACAAGGTGAGTGCTTAGAAAAACTGGAAGGAAAGAAGGAAGGAAAGAAGGAAGGAAGGAAGGAAGGAAGGAAGGAAGGAAGGAAGGAAGGAAGGAAGGAAGGAAGGAGAGGAGGGAGGGAGAACAGATGGAAGGGAAGGAGAAAGCAGGAAAGAAGGAATGAAAAAGGATGGAAGGAAGGAAGAGAGAAAAGAAAGACATAAGGAAGGGAAGAAGGAAGAGGAGGGAAAGAAGGATAGAGGAGATGATTATTTTTTTGGGAGGGCGTTGTTTTTGTGTAGCTTGCTTTTGGTGCAGGCACCTGAAACAGAGAGAATATACAAAGAATATACTTTTTTTGAGAGAAGTAATTTAGTGGGAAGCTAAGAGCATCCATCAGAAGCCAGATGGCTGGTGTTCAGAACCGCAGCTATGAATTCACTACTTAAATGACCTTGGGCAAGTTTCTTAGCCTCTCTGTTCATCAAGTTCCACATCTGTAAAGTGGAGAAAATGAAAGTACCTTCTTCATAAGGGTGTGATGGGGATAAAATGAATTAATGTATGCAAAGCACTAGTAGAAGTGCCCAGTACCTAGAAAGAACCATAGTACTACTGCTGTTGGGGCTGTTATGGTTATGACAGAGGGTTTACAGGCAAAAACTTAGGGACCCATCTCTAGGGACAACATCCATTTGTTTGTTTTATAAATATTTACTGGGTACCTAACTTGTGCCAAGCACTGTGCTAGGCGCTAGGAATGAGACCTAATCTAGACAGGAATGACATAAAGTTTATATCATTAATTATACATTTTAACATTAGTGATACAAAGAAAAGAACAAATTATTGTGGCAGGCAGGGGAGTTTACCTTACCTGGGAGTGAGGGGGCTGGAGGTGGAGGCAAGGCAGCTTTGGGGTCATGAAACCAGCTGCCATATCAGAGTTGGTGACACTCCAGGCTTCATGGCTGCCCTGACCTCCTGATCAATTCTTTCATTCATTTCTGCTCCAACACTTCAACAGTCAGTAACCCCAAGGATGTGAGGGGGATGGTACCCTTGGGTATCGTTGCCAGACTTTCCTAAATGGGCATTCCAAACAGTTCAGTAGAGAGGTTCTCAAAGGCATCTCGTTATATAGAGAATATGGGCAAGAGGAGCTAGAGCAGGCTCAGAACAGGGCAAAGGTTGGGTACAGAGTGAAGTTGATAGAATAATCTGTGAGGCATCCTGAGGCAGTCTTTGGAAGATGCCAGGGGACAAGGTCTTGCCTTAGTAAGTGAAGGCTGAGAGCCAATTTGATTTGGGCACTGATGTTAGCATGTCCTCATTTGTACTCTAAAGGCTGGTGATGTATGGAGGCATTTGGGCTTTGCAAATAAATGAGAGTTTTGCAATTTTTCTGTTGGTCATGACAGTTTTCAGAAGAGCTTCACTTCTTTTCCCCTAGGTCTCAGAACTACAGAGTTAAACCATAAACC
This sequence comes from Cabassous unicinctus, assembly GCA_029593785.1. Lineage (NCBI taxonomy): Eukaryota > Metazoa > Chordata > Mammalia > Cingulata > Chlamyphoridae > Cabassous > Cabassous unicinctus. Next base: position 4,868 of record JAQZBX010097215.1, read on the forward strand.
AGTCATCCAGACTCTTCCCTATATTTTTATTCAAAAATGTGTAATACCTGATAATTATCTTTCTTAATCACTTGCAGTTATTGTTAAGAATTGATCCCTGCGTCCTTTCGTTTTTAGCACGCATTTTCTGTTTCTGACCTAAAATTGTAATATTATATATTTTTGGGGTGGGATTCATTTTTATACCTTTTTAGCTTCTGGAAATTAGAGACTCCTTTCATATTTCTGAATCTTTATGTGAACAAGATTCAAATTCTTGATTCCATTAAGTCATTTAAAGACTGGGAACATCTGCCTTTATAAGAAATAATAAGGATCTGGTTTTCTGTAAAACAAAACAAAAAAGACAGAGCAATAAGAACCAGAAATTATTCATATACACTTTTACATGAGACTTCTGCTTTCTTCCTATATGAAATTTACCAGACCATTCTCTCCGAGAATGAGCTTTATTTAGGAGACCTGGGTTGATGAACTTGGGAGATAGCACTACATTATTTATAGAAGTAAGCTCTGTCTGCATCAATTTTATTGTCAAGCATGCAGATATATATGATAGATAAAATGAGAGGGCTCCACTCTTAAAAGAGAAAATTCAATCCACTAGGAGGATATTTTGCATTAATTAGTGATTCCCCATTTGCTTTTCAATTCCTGGACAGCTGATATATGTGTCCCTGTAAAAATGGCCAAGTCATAGACTAAATTTATGCAAATAATATGATTTGTTGAAATGAAGCATTTAAAAATACTGTTTCCAGAGACTATTAAATGAGTACAAATATATTTAACATACCACTTTATCACAAGTTGACTGTGTCCTTTCCGTCTTCTTCCACCCAGAATTGCTACCATCTTATAACTGACTCTTCTGATAGCCACTTCTGGTCTCTTTGTAGTGCTCCTACCTGTTGTCCGTTGCTGATGGGACGATTCACTGCCATAAAGTAGACCCTCTATTAAGCCAATTTTTTAGAATTACCAGAGGTGACTTCACATGACAATGGCTCAGATGAAGAACAATCTTTCAAGTTAGATTTTATGTGTGTCCTCTTCAATGAAAACATTCCTACTTGCTGCAGCCAGATGCGAGAATCTTCCCCCTTTCAAAGCCCCGTGGCAATTTGCTTTTATTTTTCTTATGGCACTTAGGATTGGGTGGTTCTTGAAGAGCAGAGAATGAATTATCTTCGAACACTTCCTCCCCATCCCCATGCATACACAGGTGCTAAAGAAATGGTTTTGAATGAACGAATGAAACGAAATGGAACAAAATGTCAAGTGTGATCACTTTTATTCATCATGGGCTGCTACTTTGACTTATCACTTTGATGAAAAAAAATTATTTTCTAGGTCTCTTTGTCAAGTGAACAAATAAATATAAATCGCATAATATTTACATTATACATATATGGATACATTATGCACTATATTTCGTTGGTTCTGTTTCCCTAGAGAACCCCCACTAATACAAATTGGTAACGAGAGTGGGGTATTTGTTGGAAAATCTGGGTAATGTTGTGGAAGACTTGAATCTCTTGAACCATCTTTTGTAGATTAGTCTGTATATGCCCAGTGTTGTTGATATACCTATAGCAGAAGGTGCTCGTTATAGCACATATTCCCCCTTCTTTGGGCAGCAGGTTCTAAGAGCAGGTGATACATTAGTCTGCATTAGTCGGGGTAATATTAGATTTGTTATAGGCTTTGGCTCACATGACAGCAGAGATGGGCAACTCTGAATTCCATAGTGCAGGCTGCAAGCTGGGAACTCCAGTGAAGGTTTTGAATGAATTCCCTAGGAGAAGGTTTTGAATGAATTCCCTAGGAGAAACTGGCTGGCTGAAGTAGCTATGGAGATTCTCCCTACTGACTGCTGAAATCATCTCGTCTTCTTTTAAGGCCTTCAACTAATTGGATGAGACTTCTCTCATTGTTGAAGGCAGTCTCAACAGTTGATTGTAGATATAGTTCACCAAGATGCAGTCAACTTAGAGATGATTTAAATCCAGGAAATATCCTCACAGTTAACAGTTGAGCCAGTGCTTGCTGGACCAAACAACAGGGCACCGTTACCTGGCCAAGTGGACACATAAACTTAACCATCATGAGTCACAGCACAAGGAATAAACTGACCTTGTAATCTGAGGCCGTTTTTTTCTCTCTGGAGAATATTGTCATAATTATTGCTGTTTACCACTTTTTCCCACCTCCTTCTGCTTCTTCCCCTCCTTCTTCCTCTTTCTTTCTCTCTCCCTCTCTCTGTCTTTCTCTCTCTTATCTTAATAGTGTTGCCAGACAAAACACAGGGCACTCACTTAAATTCTAATTTCATACACACAATGAATAATTTTTTAGTATAAGTATGTGCTAAATGTTGCATGGTACATACTTGTATCAAAATTATTTGTTGTTTATATGAAATTAAAATTTAGCTGGGCATTCCCTATTTTTATTTGCTAAAATCTGCATTCATGAAGCTTACAGCTTTTTTTCGGTATCTTTAAGAATAAGGAAAGTGAAATCCTGTGAAAATCCTCCAACCCTTGGCCCTTTTTCAAAGCCTGAAACATATATTTTTAAAAGTTCCTAAGAAAAGGAAGCCCACATTTTAGTTAAAATTGGGCAACAGAATCAAAGGTCATCTATGCTTAACCTCAGGAGCACAGCACACACGCTTTGTTGACTATTCTCCCGTATTTAAAAAGAGGCAAATGTGGTACAGCTGGAGGAGAAGCAACATAACATTAACTGATCCAAAAAAGAACTATGCAGCACCCGGTTTAGAGAAATGGTCAGTAGGAGAAATGTCATAGAGAGACAATTTCCCTGCAGTTGTTTTTTTCCCAGGCACACTGTAGGTCAGCACCCTTGAGAATTCAGAAATTTAAAGTTATTGTACAAGAGCTACCTTGATGTTGGTATTTAATTTTTTCTTTTTTCTTTTTCTATTGTGTAACCGTTGGCCAATTTGATGTGATTATGAATCCCAAAAATACAATTGGTTCATGCTTGTAAACTGATCTGTTAATCTGGGCATGATTAGGTTATGATTAGGGTGTTGAGCCCCACCCCTTGGTGGGTGGGGAATCGAATATAAAAGGCAAGGCAAAGGACAGACGGAGCAGGTTTTGAAGCAGTCTTTTGAGAAGCAGTTTTGATGTTGGAAAGAAGGTCCCAGGAGAAGAGAAGCGAGCCGTTCGCCTGATCGTCTACAGCTGACCTTGTGGAGGAAACAGGAGCTAAGCCCGGAGAGAAACGCAGCCCCGGGAAGAGAGGAACCCCAGAAGCCTGAACCCTGGCAAACGCCAGCAGCTGTTTTGCTCTAACATGTGGCAATGGACTGTGGTGAGAAAAGAAACTTAACGCTTTATGGCCTGGTAACTGTGGACTTCTATCCCAAATAAATACCCTTTATAAAGACCAACCCATTTTTGGAATTTCACATTAGCACCCTTTTGGCTGACTAATACATATTGCAATAGCAACCTCATCTGAATATGAGAAAAACTGAAGCTATTAACAGACATTTCTAGAACGCTAAGTTTTTTATCTAGCAGAGAGAGTGGAAAGTCCCCTTCACTGGAATCAAGAGTCTAAGACCCGCTGCTTAGCACTACTGCTAACTGGTTGTGTGAGCTTTGTGTGTACCAGTTTCTCTGATCCCTAAAATGGAATGAACATATACTCACTAAGGTCTTTTCCTTGTCAGAGTCCTATAATTCCACAATGATTCAAAATTTTAGCTATAGATGTCCTTAGTGAAAATCCCTCTTCCAAAATGCTATCTTTACTGATTTTTTCATATCTCGTTTTCTCTATCCCCTTTGCTCTGTATGTTGAAGAGTAGAGAAGCTTTCTATGGAAAGCCCTGAAATAGCAACAGCTGAAAAGCTGACATGGAGTCCGCTTGGCTCCACTGGGTCCAGACTCTGCCAAATACTTGTCATCAAGTCACCAGTAAGACATGGGAAGGGACCAGTGTTTGAATGGCTGCAGCTTAGACTTGTGACTTGTGTCATTAACCTCCACAGAAAACTTGGGCCAATAAGGAAGTTGCCTGGAGAGCCCCTAGGAAGCCAAACTACCAGCTAGAGCAAAAATGCCTGCTGGGACAGCAGCCCAATTAACCCCTTGTGTTCTGGCTGTGCTGGGAGGTGAAGTGGTGCCTAGCAGTAGCCTTTCAACCCTGCTCCTCAGAATCCCTGAGTTCCTATGGAAGCTCTGAGGGCTCTTTGGAAGAACTCTGAGACTGGACCATTTTATCAACTGTACAGCTGGGAATCAGCCCTGGGTGCCACCCAAAGTCTACAAGGGAGTAGAATTCTAGATCTTGAAAAATGACCGTTGGTGTTCCCTCAGGCCCTTAACCTTTTGAAAACCACCTTAACGTGATCCCCATCTGATCTTTGAGGGCACTGCACCAAACATGGAACAAATTAAATGCTTAGTAGAGCAGTAGCTAAAGAAGAAAGTGGTTTATGGTTACTGATACCTTGAGTTGGGGTTCCCATGGTATTCATTCCCATCTTTGTCAACAGTTGAACATAAAATCCTGAAAATAAAGGTGGCTCTAGGTCTACATGGTGGTGTAGTGTGCCTTCTTCTGAATCCAGTTTAGTAAAAAATCCTAATGGGAATAATTATTCTTTGAAATGCAAATTTACACATTACTGTAAATCCATCTTATTGCATATCTAAAAACCGATCTTAAACTGTCAGCTTTCTCAGACCACTAAAACCAGAATGTCAAATGCTCTGAAATGTGGGTTGTAATTTCCATTAAGAGATTTTAAAAAATTCATGCCTGCAAAGATAAGCCATCTGCAATATAAATCATAAGGCTGCTGCATTTAGAAATGCAATGCTACTGAAATTTCATTTAAAGAGGAAAATAACACAGCCCTTCTTTCTCCTGGGGCTTGCAGTTTATAGAGGACTCTTGGTTATGTTATCAGTTCATTTAAGTCGTTTTAAGTCATAGATACCTATGATCTGCCAGACTTTGCTCGAGGAAAAGTCCATTAAAGATATAAAGGTACATAAGATAAGGAGCTCCATGAAGAAGGTTATTGTCTCAGGGGAAGACAGACATATAAACAGATAATTACTTTAAAGAAAGATATGTACAGTGTGCTATGAGAGCAAAAGAAGGAGCACTTAGTCCAGGCTGCAATGGGGATAAGACTTCCTGAGGATATGATCCTATTGAGAACTTATAATAATCCTGCACATAATGTTAACATCTCTGCTTATCAGAGAAGAAAACCAAAGCTGAGAAGTTCATGTGGGTAGGCTGAGGTCCCACAGCTCACAAAAAGCAGCACAAACACTTGAATCCATATCTAACAAGTCCATGCTCTTTCTGCTATTATCAGTAACAAATCTTTTTCAATTTCACTTTCCCTCCAAAAAATTACCAATGCAATGAACTCAATTCATTTTTTTCTTAAGTGGGAATAAATTTCTCTTCCCCCAAGCTTCTGTTCCATAAGCTTTCTCATCTTGACAGCATACTCCAGATTGAAATATCTCACTCATCAAGAAAATATTACAGTCTGAACATTTAACGATATTAGCTTTTCTCTATATTCTATTAGCATATGAAATCCTCTAACATTTTTCTCTGGAAACAGTATGCTTGGGTCTGAAATTAGGTGTTAAACCCTGGCCTGTGAGAGACCAGGTCACTAACTGAGAGAAGAGAACATAGTTTTAAATAAATTGAGATCATATGTTGTGCCATACATCTGTGTCTTTTAGGAAAAGATTCTTAACACTGGAAAACAGTACTGAATAAAGGACTCTACTGAGTTGCTTAATCATAATTCTCTTGACTTGTATCATTGATATAAAGGCAGTGGCCACCAGAGTTTCTGAGGGGAGGGAGAGGAAGAATAGGTGCAACATAGGGGCACTTTGTGGGCACTGGAATTGTCCTGCATGATATTGCAATGACGGATACAGGCCATTATGTATTTACTCATAACCTACAAAATTGTGTAGGGCAAAGTGTACACTATAATGCAAACTATAGTCCTTGGTTGGTACAATGCTTCAACACGTGTTTATCAATTGTAACAAATGCACCACACTAATGAAACCTGTTGTTAATATGGGAAAGTGGGGGAGGGAAGGGGGCTGGTATATGGGAATCCCCTATATTTTTGATGTAACATTTATGTAATTTAAAACTTCTTTAAAAAATATTTTAAAAAAATAAAAAGTAAAATAAAATTTAAAAAAAGAATTCTCTTGGCCATGAACATGAGTGTAGAAGGTGGACAAAGTATAGATGCTCCTCCCATATACTGGTTGTAGCTATTGGGCAATTTGATGTAATTATGAATTCCAAAAATATAATTGGATCATGCTTGTAAACTGATCTGTTAATCTGGGCATGATTAAGTTATGATTAGGGCGTTGACTGGGCCACGTCAGTAGGGCATTGAGCCCCAACCCTTGGTGGGTGGGGCAAGAAAATATACAAGGCATCACAAAGAACAGAGTTGAAGCAGTTTTTTGAGAAGCAGTTTTGTTTTTTTTTAAAGATTTATTTATTTTATTTATTTATCCCTCCCTTGCTGCTTGTGCTGCTGTGTCCATTCACTGCGTGTCTTCTCTGTGTCTGCTTATCTCCCCCTTGCTGTGAGGTCTTGCCGCATCAGCGAGGCGCCGGGAAGCGAAGCCGGGGCCTCTCATATGGTAAACGGGGGCTCTATCCATTGCGCCACACCCGCTTCCTGCCGTGAGGTTGCTGCATCAGCCCACCGAACCGCTCAGGCCAGAGTGCCCTCACAAGGAGGTCTCGGGACGCAAACCCGGGCCTCCCATATGGTAAACGGGGG
>JAQZBX010097216.1:0-11716 GCA_029593785.1 Cabassous unicinctus
CATCACCTTCCAAGTCCCCTCAGGATTGGGGGAGGAGCTGTGGACTAGAGTGGACTTGGTGGTGTTCTGTTGTAGACATATTGTGATTCAAGCAATGGAAGAAATTGTAACAGTAAGGTGGAGCCAGTGGCCACTGGACATTTTTGGGGCAGGGAGAGGAGGGGCAGTTGAAATACTCGGGCTTTTTTGGGACTTTGGGGGTTGTCCTGAGTGGCAAAGCGGCGACGGATGTAGGCCATTTTCCATCAGAATATACCATGCAGAACTGGGTGGGAGAGAGTGTGCTCTGTGATGTGAACTGTGGTCTATGCTCGGTGGCAAGGCCCCAGGATGTGTATTATCCACTGCGGGTGTTGTACCACATGGATGAGGAATGGTGATGTGGGATGTTGTTGGAGGTGTGGGTGGTGGGGAACATGGGAATCCCTGTAATTTCTGAGTAATATTTAGGTTATCTAGGCACCTTAAAAAATGTTATTATATAAAATGTTGTTATTTATATATATAAGAAATATTTTCTACTATTATATAAAATGTTGTTTTATATATATATATATAACAAATAACATTTATGTAAACAAATGCACATATATGCATATGTATTTATATATCATTTTACAAATATTGGTATGTATTGTGAAAAATTTGATTTTTACCCACAATAAAAAAAAAAGATATTCCATTGCAAGGTAGATCAAAACCAGAGTGCTACCCATATATAATTAAGATGATTTGGATGGTGATATTGGTAACTTTTGTTCAGATGACATTTAGATGGGACTTTGGACTTGATGCTAAAATGATTTGAGACTTTTGAGGATGTTGATATGTGATGAATTAACATTGCCTGTGGTATGTAAATGAGCATTTTGGGGCCATAAGTTAGACTGGTAGGTGAATAATGTCCCCCCAGAGATATCCAGGTCCTAACATGTGAAACCTCTGAGCTGTGAGTGGTCCCCTTAGCCCTAGCTGTGCATTCTTCTGTAACCTATTGAGATACAACCCTTGATGCCTTGAAACTGACAAGTTGCTCAGTCGTTTTTTCAGTTTGTTCACCAGTGAATATTTGACATGAAATCTGTCAACCACTTTTGCTTCCAATGCTGAGACTACAGCATGAGCTTTAGAAGCCAGTAAAAATCATGAGACACTCTACCCAAAGTCATGCTTGGTAATTGCATTGCTTTAAAATTCCTCCTCCTCCAACAAAAAGGTAGATGTTCTATTGTTAACACCTCTTTCCATAATTGGGTAAATACCTCAGGGGAAATGGAACAGTAGGTGATTAAAATTCAATGGCAAGCTCACTTTAAGTAAGGTTTAAGTCAAATTCTATGTGGGGCTTCTCTAGCTATCCATCAGGGGTAGGGAAGTCTGGATGCAACCATTACTTAGGTCTGATCACCCTGCTTAGAGTAATGTATGCATAAGTGAAGGCCTTCTGCTATGCAGAAGTTGCTGGTGTTCCCAAATCTTTGCTGACAACACTGTTGAGAGCCACAGTCTAGCATGCCTGAACTGTACCCACCTTCTTGTCTGAAGGGGCAAGAGGACTTATGTTGCAGAAGATAATTCGGTATAGCAGGCTGGACATGGTAGAGAGGCCAAGAAGTAAAACATGAATATGTCCATTAGGAGTTGCTACTGTCTTAGTGTCTGAAGGAGGCTTGTGTTTGTAAGTGTTAAGAATGACCCTTCCCTTAAAGACCAGGTGATATCCATGTATTTGACAGAATTTGATGATGCTTGGATTTTACGGTATAGTTATTGACCACTCTCCCTGTAAGTGATGAGTGAGTGTGGCTAGGTCTTTCAATGAACTTCTTCAGAGTCACCTGGTAGTCAATTGACAGTTATAAAGTGTCAGAATCAAGTATCATAAAGTGTTTTTTAGTTTATTAAAGATTATTTGTTAAAGCCTTGGCAGTAGAAGCTAAAATTTTTAAATTTATTTTATTACTCATGCTCGTGTGTGTGTGTATCTATATATATATAATTAGATAATGATAGGAATAAGAGCTTAAATGGGCATGATTTGTGCATTAATTTTGATATAATTAATGGTTAATTGTGAAGATTTAAGAACGGGATGAATGGGCTATTGTCTGGGGAGAGGGTAGGTATAATGATTCATTCTTTGAGGAGATCATCTTGGATTACAGGCCAAAGCCCCACCGAACTTTGTTTCATGCAATAGTGAAGGTTTATTGCCTTGATTGGCAGGGGCAGTTCTATTTGACATAGAGGCAAGAATTTGTTCCTATTGCAGGTGATGAGTTTAGAGCACCACTAGGGGTGGATTTTCAATAAGATTTGTTCCAATTGTCACAATTCCTAAGTGGCTGGGGACTGGATGTTTGATATGCAGATGAAGGCCAGGCTCTCCAGTGCAGAGGCCAAGTGCCCCACAGTAGGATGTCACCCGGGGCCTCATAAGCAAATATCTGTCACTCTGATGTGAGTCCTACTGATGTCCTGCCAATGGCTCCACCTAATGGACATTTTGAGCCTTGCCAGATTTTGACCATTTCTCCCCATTAAAGTGAAAGGTTGGGACACCCTGTACAAATATTTTCCACTGTTTAATCTCAAATTGAGACCTCCTCAGTTTGGAAGATAAACTCTGGGTCTCTTTTGATTGAATGCTCAAAGAAATGTTATACTCATTGCATCATCTCAATCTTTTAAAGTAACAATTGGGACTCATTATTAATTGTCTGCTAGTGCACATCTGCTTTGGCAGTTATATCCACTATGGATAATGTCTTTATTTTCTTCTTTCTGTTATAAATATTTAGGTCAATAGCCTTCTAGTATTTAGTGTTATTCGTCAATTGTTTCAGTTTTTTTGAATGAGAGTGACAACTCCAATACAAACTTAAAGTCTCACATCAGTCTGCCCCTTCTTTCATGTCCCATTCAGCAAAAAACATTAAAATTGTTTTAAATATTTAAACAAATACAAATTTTCAGTCCTTCCAATTTGGGCTTCCACATTAGGGTCCTGCTTGCTGTTATGTGCGGTGATAGGAAACATTTGTTTTTCCTGTTGACTGGAATCATAGGCAACTGTTTCTGTCTCTAGGGAATCCCAAATGACCTCATGGGGCTCTGGGTTTGTTTTTAATGGCATGATTCTAGTAAGATCATTAGTCATTTTTCCAGATGCCAAGAGTCCAACATCAGGTCTTTGTCATTCTAATATGCAGCAGCCCTGAGTAGAGCTCATGAATATTTCAATTGTGTCTTACATTTCTCAAGCAGCTTAGGAACATACCCTGGTGTCTTAGGTGCTGCTAGTACAATATGCTCAGGCACACTTTTTGTGGCACAGTAGTTTCTTAGATACCTTTCATTAGACATTTAGAGCCTCTCTAAACCATAAGTTCAGGGAAGAAAGAACAACAACATGGAGACAGTAACAAAGTAATCATTGTAGACCCTTGCATCACAATTGCTTCTGGGGAGCTATTATGCTTCCAGTGGACGGATGTGCCCTCAGGCTACAAGAGTAAGACCCATACACATGAGCCAGAGACTCAGGGGTTGGAGTCTCCCACAGCAGTATCCCAACTGCTGTGGACCAGGTGGTGAGAGATCTATCACACTCCATTAGTCCTACATGTTCTCAGTCCCATCCACCTCACTCATGAGGCACAGCTCCTGAAAAGGGGTGCCTATCTCCTGTGTTGCAGGCTTCTACTGTAGGGCCATAACAAGCCCTTCCCTATGTAGCCAATGTTGCTCAGTGATGCTGTGTCATGTCAATCAATAATAGATTTTCCCTTTTGGAGGAGCATTCACAACCACAGAGTCAGCCCACTTGCCATACTAGGGATGGGAATTAGCAGATCCTGAGGAAAAAGTGGATCTATAGTACTGCCAATTTGGGGTGGGAAGTCTAGGCATCATCACACAGAGGAAACAGGAAGCAGCAAAACATAGCATGGACATAGTTTGGGAAGCCATGGAACTTTCCCAGTTTTAACTCTGTGAGAGGTCAAGTTAGTAAGCTAACAGCAGTCAAAAGCCATTATGCCTCATTTCCCATGGTCATGACCAACACACCATACAATCTGAGATATTTGTTTCAAATTGGTTAAGTTGGATCTTAAATTTGGGTTCAGGTGGAAGCTAGTTCAAAACAATGGAAAACTGAATTCATAAAGCATGAGAAAAGATAATTTGCTACTCACAGGTCCCAGAGACAGGGGAGAATCATAAGTTACTGCCAGGAAATGTAATCATCTTAGGTGGCTCAGTCAGCAAGTTGTAGCACATAAGCAGAGAATAATGGAACAAATGGCTTATACTTTTATTGGGATCCAGTGTTGGATGTTAGTAGATTTCCCATGGGATTCAAGGTTTGATTAGTTTACAGCAAATGCATGAAAAGTTATTGGGGGTATACGGCATTTTTAAAAAATTTTATTTATATTCTATTTTTTAAAGATACTTAGTTTATACAAATGTCACATGAAAATTATAGGGGAAAGGGCAGGTTAGAATACCCAGGGCATGTAACTATGAAACTTGTCCTCCCATGAGTCAAGACAGGGGAGTGTCATATGCTCCAGGGGGATGGGGAGGAAGGAACAGAAATGATCAAACAGGGTATCCAGTGGTCATGGGAAATGTTTTTCATTACTTTACAGTAATGGACAAAGGACATGGTAAATATCATCAAAAATTATTAAACTGTACAGTCTAAATTGTAAACTATACTGTAAACCATTGATAATCTTTAGTAGCTATGTCTCACTATCTGTATAACAGTTATAACAATGTTACCATCCACAGAAAAAAAGAGGATTTAACATGGGTTGGGGAAGTGGGAGGGAGATTGGGTACATGGGAATCTCTAGTATTCAATGTGTGACTTTGCTGTGACCTAAATCTTCTTTGAAAACTAAATGAAAATTTGTGAGACACTGGGGAATGAGAGGGCGAAGGTGTCACAGTACATACTGGACATCCGATAATGCACTGATAAAGGAGAAAAAAAATAATTAATTTTTTTTTTGTTTTTTATCATTTTCTTTTTTTGAATGTCCCAATACCTTAATAATATTTTATTTTTAGTTCTTTTTTCTGAATTTCCTTGTATTTTATCTCTTGCATTTAAGCTTATCATTATTATTTCATTTTCCTATTAATTGTATTTGTTATTATATGGGCTTCATCATCAAGGAAGGTTCAGATAACAGAAGGGTTACAATGGGGGCTACAGAGGACCATTGGTGGGGCATATCTGGGATGGGGGATTCATGAGAGTAAGTTCATTTGAATATACATGAAAGATATATAAAATTGTAAAAATGATCGAAGGATGGGGCATGGTCATGGTGGGTAGACAATCACTCAATAAATGAGGGAATACTGAAATCCCAGCTTGGAAAGCTCTACCACATTCTCCAAGGGAGCAGCAACAGTCCTCTGAGTGCAGGGGCAGTGTCTGGCAAAAGAGGATGGCCCAATGTTGGGTTCTTTTTATTGATGACTAGCCTTATGAGTCTTTGCTCTTGAAATTGAAATTTGGCCTACTGTTATGGGGTGCCTAAGTGTTGCCATCTGAGAGCCTCCTTGTTGCTCAAATGTGGGCTTTCTCTAAAACAAACTCAACTTATGAATGCATTACCTTCCCCCAACATGGGACATGGCTCCCAGGGATGAGCCTCCCTGGCAATGAGGGATTAATACCAAGTGCCAACTGGAAACACGACTGGAAAAAAAACCTTGAAAAAAAGGGGGAAAAGGTAAAGACAAATGAGTTCATGTGGCTAAGAGACTTCAAAGAGTGTTGGGAGATCATCGCAGAGGTAATGTTTATGCACACCTCAGTAGGATCTCACAGAACACCAAAGTGGATATCACCCCACACAGAGGCACTCCTGAGGGCTCTGGGGACACCCAGGTCTTATATAAGGGGGGATAGCCACAGAAATTGATGCCTTATCAATGGGCTCTATTTTGGAATCTGTGCTCCTGAGAGTGACAGAGTTGGACTCAAATAAGTCCTCCCTGCATAAGGTCCATCAGTCTCTTCTATTCAAGCCTATATGTGAGGCTGAAGTTTGTAGGTGTACTTCCAGAGACTGGAGCCTCTGGCCTGTCTATGTGCCAGCTGTGCCTGGAAACTTGGTGGAGCTGCAACTCCTTCCCCACAGCTCAAAGGACTCACCCAAGTCACCTGGTGATGTGACAATGATGGACAACGGCCATCCCAGAGAATGGAGAAAGCCTGCAGCTGATTGCAGAATAATCCCATCCACTGTATCCATAAGATATAAGCCCATTCTCACTTGGACACGGAGTGCACATCACCATTCCAGTCCCCTCAGGATTGGGGGAAGAGCTATGGACTACAGTGGACTTACTGGTATTCTGTTGTAGACATATTGTGATTCAAGCAATGGAAGAAATTATAACAGTGAGGTGGAGCCAGTGGCCACTAGATACTTTTAGGGTGTGGAGGGGAAGGGCAGTTATAATTCAGGGGCTTTTTCAGGACTTGGGGGTTGACCTGAATGATGTTGTGGCAATGGATACAGGCCATTTTACATCAGTATATACCATACAGAACTCTGTGGGACAGAGTGTGGTCTACGATGTGAAGTGTGGTCTATGCTTAGTGGCAAAGCCACAGGAAGTGTATATCCATTGAAGGTGATGTGCCACCCTAATGAAGAATGTTTATATGAGATGTTTTGGGAGATATGAGAGGTGGAGTTCATGGGAATCCCTGTAAGTTTTGTGTAACATTTATGTAATATAAGCATCTTTAAAAAAAAAATATATATATATATATATATATAAAATAACATTTATGTAAGCCAATGCACATATATGCATATATATTTATATATCATTTTACAAATATTGGTTTGTATTTGGAAAATTTTGATTTTTACCCACAATTTTAAAAAAGTGAAAAAAAAATAAAACTATAGGGGATTCCCTTGTGTCCTGTTCTCTACACCTCCCACATTTTCCCACATTAACAACATCCTTCATTAGTGAGGTACATTCATTGCATTTGAGCACATTTTGGAGCATTGCCACTAAGCATGAATTAAAGTTTATATTGTAGTTTATACTCTCTCCCACCCAGTTCTGTAGGTTATAGCAAGATTTATAAGGGCCTGTATCTGTTGTTGCAAAGCCATTCAGGACAATTCCCAAGTCCCAAATGGGCCCCAGTATTATACCTCTTTTTCCCTCTCCCTGCCCTCAGAATCTCCAGTGGCCACTGCTTCCACATCAAAAATATAATTTCTTCCATTGCTAGATTCATCATAAGTCTATAGTAGAATACCAGTAAGTCTACTTTATTCCATAGTTCATTCCCAATCCTGAGGATTCTGGGATGATGATATCCACTCTACCTTTAATTGAGAGGGTCTGTGATCCCATAGGGCCAATGGATGGAACTTTCTTTCTTGTAGTTGTTGACTCTCTTGGTTCCTTGGTATCGTAGTTGTCCATCATCACCTCCATGTTAACTGTCCTGGGCGAGACCAATGAACTCCAGAGTAGATGTTACAACCCTAAAGATATTCAGGGCCCAGCTGGCACATGGACAGCCCAAAGATTTCAGTTTCTTAGATTTACATCTACAAACTCTAATACTAATTAGAGATTTCAGTAGAAGGGGCAGACGAGTCATGTGTAGGAAACCACTACTGAGTCCAACTCTCAACTGGGAAGCATAACTTCCAATGTAGGGCCCACTGGCAAGGCACCAAACTCCTGAGCCTTCTGCCCTGACTATAGTGTCTGGATGTCTCCAGAGTGGTATAGGGCATTTTGGAGGTTTACCTTATCAATTGGGATAAACTGTACTTTTTGGATGTCCTGTGTGAGTGGTATCCATGTTGGTCTCAGATGTAGGTTTGGGCTCTGGGGAGATTCATGCCATAGAGCTGGAAAGCTTCTTATTAACTACTTCCCTGGTCAGGGTTGAGTCAGGTGGTTTATTCAATGTTAGATGCTGCAGTGGCACACATAGAAAATTAAGTCATGTACCCTGAATTCCACTTGTATGTGTATATCAAAAATTATTGGACAGAGGAATTCAAATCTACATTTGTACACCAATGTTAGTAGGTGCATTACTCACAGTAGCTAAAAGGTGGGAGCAGTGCATGTTTCTATCAACTGAAAAATGGATAAGGAAAATGTGGTATACACACACAAGAGGATATATTTCAGTTGTAAAGAAGGATGAAGTTCTAATGAATGCTACAACATGCTTGATCCTTGATAATGGTATTCAGTTAAATAGGGAAAATATAAAAGGAAAAAAGTATTATTTCATTTATATGAAATATATAAGAAGGGAAAATTCATAGAGAGAGGAAGCAAATTAGAGGTTGTCAGTTTCAGGGGAAGTGCTGAATGGAGATGGTGATTCTATTTGAGGTGATGAAATTATTGTGGAAATGTTTATGGTTATTGAGGCACAAAATTTTAAATATATTAAGATTGCTCAATTGTATACATGAAAATATTTAAAGTTGGAAATCTGTTTTGTACCTATTATCATAATACTTAAAAATAAATGGAATAAAGTATTGCTACTTGTACAGCATGGATGGACCTTGGGAACAGTATACTAAGTTAAAGTAACCAGTCCAAAAGGTCACATACTTATTGATTCCTTTAATATCAAAGTCCAGAATAAGGAAACCTACAGGGACAGAAAGTATATTGTTGGTTGATTAGGGTTGAATGGGAGGAGGAAGAATAAGAGAGTGATAACCTGGAAGGTACAATGATTCTTTTTTTAAAATTTTAAAGCAGTTTTATCGAGATATAGTCACATAACATACAGTCTATCCATAGTGTACAATCAATGGCTTTTAGTATAATCACAGTGTTATGCATTCACCACTACAAAAATTTTGCAACAATTTGATTATTCCAAAAAGAAAAACTCCACACCCCTTAGCAGTCAACTTTCAATCCCTCTATCCTTCCCCTGCCCTGCCTAAACACTACTCTAATTATGTATTTGTAAATTGATTTATATTCACATTCTGTATAAATGGAATCATACAATATGTAGTATTATGTTTCTGGTTTCTTTCACTTAGCATAATGTGGATTTTTTTCCTGATATTAACACCTTGTAACATGAACATACATTTGTTCAGCTTCACAGAAAACAATCTTATATATTATATATTACCCACATTCATATTTCATGTGAGGTTTTACTATGCTATCAGTTCCATGTTACATTTTTTAGTTTTCCTTCCAGTAACATATATGATCTTAGACTTTCCCTTTCAATGACAGTCATGCCAATATAATAGTACTTCTAGTTACAAACACTATGCTGTGCTTTCACCTTTTCTATTTATTTCCAAAAATTAAACAACCTTTTTATCAATTCTGCACAGGTTACCCCTCAGCTTTCATTTCTCTGGCATCATTCTATTTTCTGGTGACTTATATTCTAATTATTAACTTCATGAATGTGCACAATATATTTAGTTCATAATAGCTTCATCATACAGTATTTGTCCTTTTGGTCTGGCTTGCTTCCCTCCCTTAGTCCCACATGCTTTCAGTCCCACCCACCGTACTCATGAGTCACAGCTCCTGGAAAGGGATGCCTACCTCCTGTATTGTAGGCTTCTACTGCAGTGCCATGACAAGACCTTCCTTATGTAGCCAATGTTGCTCAATGATGCAGTTTCAGTGTCAACCACCAATAGATTTTCCTATTTGAGGGGCACTCAAAAGCACAGTGTCTCCCATCCTGCCATACTAGGCATAAGTGTTAGCAGATCCTGGGGAAAAAGGAGATCTATAGGACAGCAATTTTGGGTGGGAAGTCTAGGTTATGACCAGCAGAGGACACATGGAGTAGCATAAATTAGCGTGGAGGTAGGTCATCAAGCCTTGGACCTTTCCAGATAATGCTAACTCTATGAGAGAGTCATTTAGTAAGCTGAAAATAACATCATGGTAATATCCAACTGTTCTGATATCCTTCTATGAATTCACATTCCACATGACCCATCAACAAATTTCTAAGAAGGCAATTCAAAATGCCCATCCCTGCACAGAGATTAAAAAACAAGCAGAAACTGTCAAAACCAATTTTGTTAGGGAATTAAAATATATAAATATGTTATCCCTTGGGATAGTCCAACAGTTACCATATTCCCAAAGCCATTCTTGATCCTTTGTCATATGGGGCTCCCTGATTAGCTCATTCAATACATTTCTTGCTTGGAAGTAGAGGAAATTGTGTTTTGTAATGGTACACCACAGGGTGAGGACTCTGTCCTCTGGGGGATCAGCCAGCACCCTCCTTCCAGGGTTGCTTAAGACTAGGACCTCCCTTCATCACCTTCCATTTTGTAAACATAGTTATCTCCCAATGCAAATTACTACATGGGCAGACAGATGAAACCATCATTCTCATTTACTTAAATGAAATTTCTGCCCAGTCTTGAAGATATTTTCCGGGCATCATGGGCCTCACCCAAAAGAACATGAAATCCTTGTGGTTCTTCCTCTTTCTGGTGGCATCTCCCAGCTGTGAGTGTCTCAGGATTCAGATATGAAGGTAATGGGCATACTGCCTCTGAGCCTGTGACTCACTCTGCTTCTCCTTGTCCTCAGGTGTCCTGTTTTGGTGCAGCTGAAGGAGTCAGGACCTGGCCTGGTGAAGCCATCACAGACCCTGTCCCTCACCTGCTCTGTCTCTGGATTCTCTTTAACCAACAATGATATGAGCTGGATCCTCCAGTCTCCAGGAAAGGGGGTAGAGTGGGTCAGTTTAATAGAATGCAATGGAAACACATACTATAAACCAACTTTTAAATCCCATGTGGGCATCAGCAGAGAAACTTCCAAGAATGAAGTTTATTTAAAGCTGACCAGCCTGACATTTGAGGACACAGCCATGTATTACTGTGGAAGACACACAGTGGGAGGAAGTCAAGGTGAGCCCAGGCACAAACCTCCCCTGCAGGGTGCAGGAGGGGGCTGGGCTGCAGTGTACTTTCAGGACCACCAGGGGTCATGCAGGGGCCAATCTCAGAGGCAGGTGCAGAAAGGTGTTGGGGAGGAATTTCCTGAACTTACCCAAGGTTCCTACTTCTTTCTTCACAAGAATTAACCACAGACACCTGTCATTGCATTTTTTAAAGCAGAGTTATGATGTATCTGAGATTCAAGCAACATATAGATTTTTTTAAATGTTATTATGTACCTGTGTATAGTCCTCCCCCCCACCACATGCCTGCACTTTATATTGGATAAGACTGAATGTTTAAACAAAACTTGCTTTCAACTGACTGAGAGAAGTAATTCTCTGAGTTTAAGTAAATCTCCTAAGTGTGTCCATGAAAAATAGCCCTCCTTTAGAATCATGGAGTGCATATGTCCTCAGATGGAAGTAGGAGAAAGAGAGAAAAGTGGTCCCTGTGCTTATTTTATATTCCTTATAAAATCTGATCTACTATTACCTGGGACATTGTAATTATGTTATCCTCACACAAAGCAGTTTATTTTAAATGTATACATTAGAAGAGGATAAAGTATAAGAAAAAAATAATAATGTTTATTTATTTTTAACTTGTCCAAAGAGTATAGCTAAACTCATCTAAATTTGATGTCTTTCAAAAAAATTTTCCTGGATGTTTCAATCATTTACCTCTATATTCTTTTACCCTAAAATATCAAGCATTTTCCT
>JAQZBX010097217.1:0-11720 GCA_029593785.1 Cabassous unicinctus
ATAGTATCTTCAAAGATCCTGTTCACAATTAAGTCCTCACCCTGATATATTCAAAGATACTATTTACAAATGGGTTCACTCTGCCAAGATCATGGATTAAGATGAAGAGTGTGTCTTTTCTGGGGTACATGATTCAATCCTCATCACCAGCAAAAACTTGAATGTGAATAGGATTCCCAATTCTTCCACTTACTAATTATATGAATCCATGCATGTCATTTAACTTATATGAGCCTGTAAAAAAGCCTAAATAAAATTAGGTAGTTGGAATGTATACAATAGAAAACAATTGAAAATCATCCATGACTGTATTTTTGGATAGAAAGTACTGGGAAAATATTTTGTGAATTGAATTGAAGGAAATGTTTTGACAGTAGATGTACCCACTTCAACTTCACTGTTGGTTATCATTTATTGAATCCTGAAATATCTGTATGATCTTGGCTACTGAGTCAATTTTTTGTGCCTCAGTTTCTTGTTCTGCAAAATAAAAAGTTGCAAATAAGGGATGTTATAAGGCTCAAATAAATCACTAAAAGGGGGATATATTATTGAAGCTGAATATGTTTTGGTAGTGGAGAAAATTGATCATGTTTAAATATCAGTGGGAAGAATATAATATAGGTGGAGAGAGACAGAGAAAGAGAGTAAAGATATAGGATAAAATGGAGTAACCAATAGAGGCGTGTTTGATGAGGCAAATTATATTAATTTTTCACAGATTCTTTTCAATCAGACTCTGTTTTGTTCTGGTATCAAGTGATCATGAACAAGAGGGAAACTTGAGTCCATTCTTAATCTAAAGTTGTAAATGTGGATTAAATATGAATTAGACTAGACTGATTATGGTAATGCAATTCTCCTTTCCAGTTATGCCATAAGGATATGCATTTGACAAAATTCTAGCCAATATAACAAGAGTAAAAAACTTTTGGAGGTCTTCTGGAAGATGCTCCTGTATTCTTAAAAAGAAAGTCATGAGGAAAATTTTCCTTTGCTGAACAATGTCCACTAAAAGGGATACTGGAATTTTCACCCAGCAGTGATGGATAGGCTTTTGAACTTGGAAGCTTTTGAACTGACCCATCTAAAAATTCACACCGTTTCAAAGATAATTGATTGCTTCTCACTGCATTTTATTTGAAACTGCCATTATTACTGAAGGACATAACATTATTTCAAGACCTGTAACAACCACATATTATGGGTTATATCATAATATTTCTAGCAGCAAATAAACATAAGAATTCCTTTAGACAATAGAAATGAAATTTCAGTTACCTGTCATATGGGGCTCATTTCAAAGACAGGTGCCTTCTCTTTCTTTGAAACCTGTATTAGATCACCATGAGGAGTTATCTAAACTTGGAGCTCAATAAACCTCTTCTGATCTATTCCTGGAGGATAGCATGAAGATTGGTTACAAATGGTAGCTCAGATTGCAGGGCCAACACTCAATCTGCAAGGAGCAGCAAGTATGCCTGTAGCTTTACTGCCATTTTTTAATTGTTTTTTCTTGATTTACTACTCATCCATTTGCTACACTTCTTTCTTCCAGAGTTCTGAGAAAGATGGATGTGCCAGGTTTTGCTAGTTTTTCAATATTCTGTAGGGAACAGAACCCTGGAGTACTTCACTCCACTTTGTTGGTTGACCAGAAGTCTCCCTATGTTTAAGTTTTTGAGGAAATTCCAATTCTTTTTCTACAGTAGTTTCACCATTTTGTATGCTCACCAGCATGGACAAGGATTCAAATTTCTCCACATCCATGGCAATATATGGATTACCAGAGGGGTGGAGGTTAAGGCAGCCAAGTGGCAGGGTGGAATGACAGAAGTGAGCTTAGATATGTTTAACAGGCATGGGGTGACAATCTAGGGGGCTGGATCCATGGGGCCTGAGACACACAGATCATTTATACCCTGACTAAGAGTAAGCACCAATGAAAACATGATATACTCTGTGTTAGCCACCTTGAATATCATTGATGAATTCATAGCATGATCCCTTTAGGCTCAGCAAAAACCACTAGTCAAAATAGTGCTTGAAAATCACATTGCCTTAGACTTCCTCCTAACCCCACAAGGAAGCATATGTTCTATGACTAACACCTCCTGCTATAGGTGGGTTAATATTTCAGGGGAGGAGGAAAAGGAGGCAACTAAAATGTAACGCAAAGTTCACTGGTTGCAAAGTGCACAAAAACATTCTATGTTGGACTTTTTCAGCAGACTGTTGACAGTAGGGGGACATGGATGCAACCATTACTCCAGACAGACCTGATTACTCTGCTTGGAGTAGTTGAAGTCCCAGTCATTTCTGCAGTCAGTGCTGTTCCCAAAACTTTACTGTCAATATCATTTGGAGCCATAGGATAATAGGCCTTACTTGTCTCCATCTTCTTTTCTGAGGTGTGAGGTGAGTTTATGTTGTAGAAGCTAATGAAGAGGAGCAGACTAGGACTGGTACAGTCGCATAGGTATAGTATAAAGGGAAAGTCAGAAACACACCTATTGGCCACCTACCGTCCCTTGCCTATGCAATCCCTTCTTTGCTATAATGTGATGTCTCAATATGTTTCCATTCCTCAGTCAGGGTAGAAGTTAAATCTTTTGGAATGGCCTGAAAATACCTTAAATCTGGAAGCCAGGAATAAGCAGACCCAGCTGCTTGCCAGCACAACAACTCTGTAGAAAGCTTGCCTGATACATGCTTTTTGCTCATTGGCAGGCCTTCCTCCCCTGGGGAGTATAAATTGGGAACTCTTGGGAAGTTCAAGTATCTCTCATCTCAGAGGTGAAGCCTGATCAGAGCTGTGGGTCTCACTAAAGGACTGGCTATGATGTCATCTCTTCCCCTGTTCTTTTGGATACTTTGTGTTGTGTAACTAATAAAGTGGTCATTTGCTGAAAAATTTCTGTTGTGACTGAATCATGAGACCCCATATAGGAACTCACTGCACACATGTCAATTGATCTAGTTTCAAATTCGCTGAGACATTTTTTTTCTGCCTGCTCAAATCTGTGGAATTCCTCTAGAGAATTTTTCATGTCAGTATTGCACTTTCCATTTCAAAATTTCTAATTGATTGCTTGTTTTAATATTTACATCTTTGTTGATACTCCTTATTTTGGTAAGAGATTCTTCTTGTGTCCTTTGCTTCTTTGCCCATGTTTTCCTTTTGCACATTAAGCAAAAATAACACAGTTGTATTACTGCCTTTCAATAGTTTTCCAATGTATCTTTGTGCTCAAGGACAGTTTATTTTTTTCCCTGTGATCCAGCTATACTTTCTTGTCTCTTTGTATGTCTCATTCTTTTATTTTATTTTTTAAAACTGAACATTTTCTATCTCTAGATAGAAATGTTCTATCTCTAGAAATCATGGGTTAATATATATTAAGTACATGTAATAGTGACTAGCATATAGTAAACATAACATAATTGGATTTTAAAAGGAAAAGTAACATTTGAGGCTGTTTAAACTTCCATTTTTTTCAGACTTGGGCTGATATCTCTTCTAGATAAGAGAAGTCTTATTCTAGCCAATTCAGGGTCTTTCTGTATCTTCTGCTGATACTTGCCCCTGTAAATGTATAATAAGGTACCTTCTGATCTGATGAACCCATTATCACATCAAGTTTTCATTGAACTCCAGGCAAAGACATTATTCACCTAAGGGAGATTTTTCAGCCTATGGAAGTTTTCAAGGCAGCAGAGTTTCAAGCGATAGGATGGATTTGGAGCTCTGGACTCAGAACGAGTATTGAATTACATCTTTTTTTAAAAAATTTTAATTAATTTTAAAAGATACTTAGATTACATAAATGTTATACAAAAATTACAGGGATTCCCATGTTCCCCACCTCCCACAACTCCCATAACATCCCACATAAACATCTTTCATTAGTGTGGCTCATCACCTGCAATGGATATACATGTCCTGGGGTTTTGCCACTATGCATGGACTATAGTTCATATTGTAAACCACACTCTCTCCTACACAGATCTGCATGTTATATGCTGATGTAAAATGGCCTGTAACTGTCATTGTAATGTCACTCAGGATAATTCTCACGTCCTGAAGAAGCACCTGTCTTACAACTGCTTTTCCCTTCCCTGCCCTAAAAGCGTCCAGTGGCCACTGGCTCCACCCCACTGTTGTAATTTCTTCCATTACTTTAATCACAATATGTCTACTACAGAATACCTTAGCAGTTTATGTAACCGGCAACCATTTCAAATTATCTCACGCTTTTTAAAATCTTGGTTAACATGTACAATGAAATGGTAGCAAGTATTTGATAGAGTTACTTTTGCACTAGACAAGGGAGTGTGCAGGCATCCAGCTAAGTGCCTGGTTCTAAATATGTGCTTAATAAATGCTATTTATTTATTTATTTATTTATTTATTTATTTATTTATTGCTTTTCTCACTATTTCATCAGTGTCCCTTTCCTGAATGACTTTAAAATTCTATGAATTATTATTGCTATGCAATTATATATAGATCCTATATTAAGATACCATGAGTTACGTACTTATTATTCAGAGTAAATCTAATAATATTAATGCCAGATGGATGAAATTAGCCCACTGAAAAAATTCACCTTAAAAGTCAAAACGTCTCCTAAATCAAAATCAATTTAAAAAAGAGAACAAAATGTAATGATTTTTAATGAAAAACATGAAAGCTATAGAATAATAAATAATTGTAGAATACCTTGTATTTATATACTATAATTTCAGATAATTTGAAAACATTTACCTTTTTAATCCTCTAAGACTTTTTATGAAATCCATATGTTATTGTGCTTTCCAGAAGATTAGTGGACGCTTTGATAATTACTATAACTTACTTGAGGTGAAAGATCTAGTGAATGCTCCAGATATGATGTGTATTCTTTTTAATTTATTGTGGTCATATATATGTAGACATAATTTTCCCACTTTACCCACTTTCAGGTGTGCAATTTAATGAGATTAATTACATATGCAATAAGGGGCTGCTTTCATCACCATCAAATACAAAATTTTTTCAACATGGTAAACAGAAGCTCTGTACTCATTAAGCAATAGTTCCCTTTTGCCCCTTCCACTCTCCCCAGGGTAGGATTTGAACACATGCTGTTTGGTGCCACAGCCTACATTTCTAAACAGTTTCTAGTGGATAGTCTTTGGCAACAAATAAGTAAACATATAAATAATCAAGATAAATGCAGAAAGCTAAAAGTGCTGACAAAAAGTGAAAAAAATGAGTGAGAGTGCCTCAGGGCACCAGGAGACCACATCAGACCATGAGTCATAGCAGAAACTACAGCAAGAATTGAGTGTTTATCTAACTATGTCCAGGTGTGAGAGGCAATGAGTTAAGAGGACATGGGTAAAATGATTAGAAGAAAATTTTAAGGTTGTGGGATGAAGAATTTGATTTGACCAGGCTGAGTATTATTATCCATTCTCCTCTATTCTGCATCAAAGATCAACAACAACATTAATTGTATTATTAATTGAGCTCTAAATTAAAATCAGGACAAAGAGAAATAAAACATGTACACTCAAGCACCATTTTTGCCCAGAAGATTCTGTGTGTCTTTCTGGCATTTGTTCTTTGTTATTCTTTTTAGTAGAGTCACAATGTTGAACTCCACTTTGCCTCCTCATGCCCCTTTAAAACTTTAATTTCTAGGACTTTTTTCCCTCATGTAAAAGTCACTTACAGGTGCTGTGCTTAGCTATTAGGAGAAGGAAAACTCTGTTTCATCAAACTTACAGTAAATTATAATAGCCTTGGCATAAGGCTCTGCACAATTGCTCCCACTCAAACACTCATCTCTGTGTCCTCACCAGACACACTCACCCATGTGCATTGTTCTTCCCTCACATTGTACTGATTCAAGACTTCTGGCCTTTGTATGTCTCTTTTGGCATCCAGGAATGTTCTTCTTCCTGATGTTCACATGTGGACTCTTCCTCATCACTCATCCACAGTTCACATGCCCATACGTAGGGAGGACTTCATTCACCAACTATTTTACTTATAGTTTTTTTTAATATACTTTTTTTATTTTTTTCAAAGATACTTAAATTACATAAATATTATATAAAAAATATAGGGGATTCTCATATGTCCTACTCCCTATCCTCCTATACATTCCCACATTAACAACATCCTTCATCAGTGTGGTACGTTTGTTACAACGGATGAACATATTTTGGAGCATTGCCACTAAGCATGGATTATACTTTATATTGTAGATTACACTGTCTCCCATAGAATTTTGTAAATGATGGCAAGATATACAATGGCCTATATCTGTCCTTGAAATATCATTCAGGATGATTCCCAATTCCCAAAAATGCCCCCATATTACAACTATTTTTCCCTCTCCCTCCCCTGAGAACAACCAGTTGCTACTGCCTTCCCATCAATGAAAATGTTCTTCCATTGCTAGAATCACAACAAGTCTATAGTAGAATAACAGTAAGTCTACTCTAGTCCATAGTTCATTCCCCAATCCTGAGGATTTTGGTATAGTGATACCCACTCTGCCTCTGCTTGAGAAAGTGCTTAGATACCATGGGGCAGATGGATGGGACTATTTTATTTGCAGTTGCAGACTCTCTCTGTTCCTTGGGATGGTTGCTGTTTATTATCATCTCCTTTTTAGTTGTCTTGGGTGAGTCCAATGAACTGGAGAGTAGGTATTGCATCTCTTTTGAGATTCAGGGCCCAACAGGTACATGGACAGCCCTGAGATTTAAGACTGCTGAAATACACCTATCAATTCTTGTACTAACTATAGGTTCAAATAGAACGGGCAGAAGAGCCATGTGTAGGGAAACCATGACTGAGCCCAGCTCTGTCCCACTGGGGAGCATGATTTATAAAGTAGGACCCACTGGTGGGGCACCAAATTCCTGAACTGTCTGTCCTGCCTATAGTGTCTGGATGTCTCCAGAGCCCTCAGGACCCTCACACTTTGAGGCAATATTTACTTTGGTAGTCAATGAGATCCTGCTGAGATGTGCACAAGCATCAATACTGGGATGATCTCCCAACTCAATTTGAATTCTATTAGCCATATAAACTCACTTGACTTTACCCTTCCTCCCTTTTGGTCAAGGTCTTTTTCCAGTTGCATTGCGAGTCAGTGTTTGGTAGTAATCCCTCAGTGCTAGGGATGCTCATCCCTGGGAGTCATGTCCCACATTGTGGGGGAAGATAATGCATTTATATGCTGAGTTTGGCTTAGAAAAAGCCACATTTGAGCAACAAGGAAGCACTCAGGAGTTAACTCTTAGGCATCCTATAATACTAGGCTAAGTTTCAATTTCAAAAGTAAATGTTCATAAGCACAGTCATCAATATCAAGAGTCTGTCAATGGTCCATTCTTCTTCACCAATCACTGCCCCTGGACTCCAGGGATTTTTGCTAACCCATTAGAGAATGTGGCAGAGCTTCCCAGGATGGAAATTCAATATTCTTTCAGTTAGTGTGTAAATCTCCACCCACCATGATAATGCCCCAAGAACACTTGAATACATCCATATGCACTATAGGCATGCCCCAGGTGAACCTCTTCCCATGCATCCCCCATCACTGACACCCAGCACCAGTGATCCTTCCCCCCACAGCAGTCACCCCTTTGTGATCCAAAACTTCTTCAAAAATGAAGCCAACAAAATAACCAAATACAATTAATAAGAAAATGAAATGATAGTTTTAAAAATATCATAAAATGCAAAAATTTGAGTAATAAAAATCATTTAAAAATATAAAATTAAAAAAAAATTGTCATTATGTCTTTCAGTCACTGTAAGATCTGTTGTCTTGTGTGTACAGTGACACTACGCCCCATCTATTCCCCCAATGTCTTACTTTCTTCATTTCATCCTCAAAGAAGATTTAGGTCACAGAAAAGTCATGTACAGAATATAGCGGATTCTCATACACCCACCATCCTCCCCCTTTTCCCCTCTCCTCGATTAGTAACATTAATATGTGGACAGTACATTTTTTTAAATTGATATACAAATATTGAAACATTTATACTAATCATGGTCAATGATTTCCAAGAGAACATTCCCAACATTGTAGTTTCAACCACACATTTGCAAATCTCCAGAGTTCACCTGCTCCCTCCCCCAACCCTCCCTCCAGTTCTGCTGACAGTTCAACCCATCCTCCCCAATTGTTTTAAAGCCATTCTTTGCTTTATTGAGTTACTCTCTGTCCTATCCTTGTATCATTTCCTCTACAGCATTTTATATAGTATGATTTAACTGATTGATTTGTTTGTCACTTTCTCCCAACTAGAACATAAATGCCAAGTAAGTATGGAGTGGTGTCTTTTGTTTACTATTGCACCTGCAAACAAATCTTTACAGAGAGTAAAGGCTGACTAAATATTTACTGAACTTATAGCCATGATCACCATTTAACTCTTTTAAGAGTAACTGCAATTTTTAAAGCTGCATTGTTAACAGGAATGCTTCTGAAATTGCTGACATTCCAAACTTATTAATGTGGACTGAGAGTAACAATCTGAGCTTTAAAGAAAGAAAGGCATTTACTTGGGGTCTTAGAATTGCAACAATTCTAAGTTAGCAACATAAATTTTGTCCCAAGCTTGAGCTGTCAGGCAGATTTTGAAAGGAAAATGAGGAAAGAAAAAAAAAAAAATGGAAAAGTGTGTTAGGTCAGCGGTCTTAGAAATACGTTTCATTATTTCAGAAAGAGAATGGTTTGGGTAGCTGCTTAAATTTTTCTTATAATAGGCAGTTTGGGAGCTTTAGGTGTGGCATAGACTCCATTTTAAGTCTCTTATTTTTTACAATAATTTTTTAAAGATACGTAGATTACATAAATGTTAAATATAAAATATAGGGGATTCCCATATGCCCTGCACCACACACCTCTCACATTTTCCCACATTAACAGTGTAACAGTTGGGCAGTTTGATGTAATTATGAATTCCAAAAATATAATTGGATCATGCTTGTAACTGATCTGTTAATCTGGGCATGATTAACTTATGATTGGGGCGTTGACTGGGCCATGTCAGTAGGGCGTTGAGCCCCACCCCTTGGTGGGTGGGGAATCGAATATAAAAGGCATGGCAAGAACAGAGTTGAAGCACTTTTTGAGAAGCAGTTTTGATGTTGGAAAGAAGGCCCCAGGAGAAGAGAAGCAAGCCACTCGCCTGATGGTCTACAGCTGACCTTGTGGAGGAACCAGCCCGGAGAGAAACGCAGCCCCAGGAAGAGAGGAACCCAAAAATCCTGAACCCTGGAAAACGTCTTCAGCTGTCTTGCTCTAACACGTGGCAATGGACTATGGTGAGAGAAGAAACATAATGCTTTATGGCCTGGTATCTGTGGACTTCTACCGCAAATAAATACCCTTTATAAAGACCAACTCATTTTTGGTATTTCACATTAGCACCCCTTTGGCTGACTAATACAAACAGTATCCTTCATTAGTGTGGTATATTCATTGCAATTGATAAACACATTTTGGAGCATTGCCACTAAGCATGGTTTATAGTTTACATTGTAGTTTACACTCTGTCCACACAGTTCTGCAGGTTATGGAAGATACATAATGGCCTATATCTGTTGTTGCAATGCCACTCAGGGTGACTCCCAAGTCCTGAAAATGTCCCCTCTCGCTATCCTCAGAACCTCCAGTGGCTACTGCCTCCACATTAATGATATAAGTTCTTCATTTGCTACAATCACAATAAGTCTATAGTAGATTACTAGTAAGTTTACTGTAGTCCATTTAGCATTCCTCAAACCTGAGGATTCTGGGATGGTAATTCCCTCTCCACACCTAACTGAGAGGGAGCTTAGATCCCATATGGCCAATGGATGGGACCCTCCTGCCACAGCTGGAGACTCTTTTGGTTCTTTGGTATGGTGGTTGTCCAACATTTCCTCCCTGCCAGTTGTCCTGGTTGAGTCCAATGAATCAGAGAGCAGATGCTGCAACTCCGCTATGAGATTCAGGGCTCAGCTAGCACATGGAGAGCATTAAGATTTAAGTCTCCTGGACATATCCCTATCAACTCTAGTACTAATTATAGGTTTAAATAGAAGGGACTTCAGAGCCATGTATAGGGAAACCACAACTGAGTCCAACTTTGTCACACTGGGGAGCATAAATTCCAAAGTAGGGCCCACTGGCAAGGCACCAAACTCCTGAGCTATCTGCCCCGACTATAGGCTCTGGATGTCTCCAGAGCCCTCAGGAGCCCTGCTATTTGGGGTAGTATCAACTTTGGCCTTCAATGAGATCCTGCTGAGATGTGCATAAGTATAACCTCTGGAATGACCTCCCGACTCACTTTGAAGTCTCTTAGCCATATAAACTCATTTGTCCTTATCTTTTCCCCCTTTTTGTTCAAGGTCTTTTTCCAGTTGTATTGTTAGTTGGTGTTTGGTAGCAATCACTTAGTGTTAGGGAGGCTCATCCGGGAGTCATGTCCTATGCTGGGGGGAATGTAATGAGTTTGGTTTAGAGAGAAGCCACATTTGACCAACAAGGAAGCTCACGGGAGTTAATTTTTAGGCACCCTATAATACTAAGCTAAGTTTCAATTTCGAGAGTAAGGGTTCATAAGCAGTCATCAATATCAAAGTTCCATCAATGGGCCATCCTCCTTCACTAGTCATTGCCCCTAAACTTAGGGGATTTTTGCTATTCCATTAGAGAATGTGCCAGAGCTCTCCAGGATGGGAATTCAAAATACTTTCAGTTATTGTGTGAATCTCCACCCACCGTGACAATGCCCCACAAACATTTTAACACATTTATATGCCTTATATGTATGCCCAGGTGAACTTCCTCCTATGTATCCCCCATCACTGACACCCAACACCAATGATCCTCCCCTCCCACAGTTTTAACCTTTCTGTGATCCAAAACTTCTTCATAAATGAAACCTATAAAATAGCCAGAAACAATTAATAAGAAAATGAAATAATAATGATAGTTTTAAAAATAAGAAATAAACACAAAAAAGTTTTAAAAAAATAAAAATAAACATTTGGGATAATAAAAAATAATGAAATAATATTTAAAAATTTTGTTTTGACATTTTGCCTTTCATCACGGCAGATCAGTTTTCAGGTTTGTACAGTGACATCTTCTTCCATTTATACCGCAGTGTCTTACTTTTTCCCTTTTGTTCGTCAAAGAAATTTTAGCTTACAAAAAAAGTCATGTACAGAATACAGTGGACTCCCATATATCCAACATCCTTCCCCTTACCACCTTTCCCCGATTAATAACATTTTATATGTGGATGGTACTGTTGTTACAACTGATGTACAAATATTGAAACATAGCTAATAACCATGGTCAATGGTTTACATTATGGTTTACATTTTGGACCATACACTTTTATATACTTTGCTGAAATTTAACATGGCCTGCATCCATCAATGCAAGATCATTTAGAACACTTCCATTGCCTCCAAAATGCCCCCTATTCCTTTTAATCTATTGCTCCCTCCTCCTTCCCTTGGGACCCATGACAACAACCAGGCTTCACTCCTTGAAGGACAAGATTCAAAGTTACTTGCAGCAAACTGAGCGCTTGACACACTGGTTTGTCCTCCCTTATTAGGCATCACCCATGCTCTTGAGAGTTTCCCGCCCCTCTATTTGAGAACATAGCAGGCCTCCCCAGGATGGGAGTCCAACACCTTT
>JAQZBX010097218.1:0-11714 GCA_029593785.1 Cabassous unicinctus
AGCATGGGTGCCATTGGGGGAAATAGCTTGCTAAATGAAGAATGTGAATTAATTCCACAAAGCAATATTTATACTGTAGATCTATGAATCAATTGGGAGAGCTCTCCTGTTTTCCTTACTCTGTTGCCAAGCTTATCTAGAGTACTTACATGTTTTATAGAAAAAAAACTTTATATTAATTATAGTCATATTGAACTTTCGTGATTAAATTTTTCTAACTATTATTATATTGTCTGTATCCCCAACTGTATGTACCCTCTCTCCCTACTCTTGTTCAATTGATGTGTCTTACAATTAATATATTACTTCTATTTTTTAAAATCATGTATCTATGTATGTGGCACTATTTATTATTCAACTTACTTGATTTTGCATGACATGCACCTTAGAGGCTGATATAGATCATTTTCTGAGAGTTTGGTATATGTCTGAAATATATTTTGTTACATAATTTTAACATTTATTCTCTGTTCATGTATCTTCTTTCAGTGAGATAGATGTTTTCAGAACTTAAGTGTTTGCCTGTTCTTCTACATCAAAAACCTCCTTATCACATAGTTTTGCATTATTTTATCTCTGTTGATTCTTTCTCTGTGATTCCACTCTCCAAATGTTCAACCTAGAACCAGTTTGGCTTTTTTCCATCTGTTATGGTATCTGATTTCCTCCCTACAGGAATAAATTAAGAATGACCTAGAAAGGTGACACATAATGAAGAAGTAATGAAAGGGACAAATTTTAGCAACCCAGCAGGTTTCATCCTCCTGAGCTTTTCTGACCAGCCCCAGCTGGAGATGGTTCTCCTTCTGGTCATTGTTATCATTTATGTTCTGACTCTGATGGGGAACACAACCATCATGCAGGTCTCACGACTCAACCCAAAGCTCCACTGGCTCATGTATTTCTTCCTCTGCAATCTCTCCTTCCTGGACCTCTGCTTTATGACCAGTATCATCCCACAGATGCTTTAGAACTTCAAAGGCCCTGAGAAGTCCATTAGCTATGCTGGTTGTGTGATCCAGCTATACATGGCTTTGGGTTGGGTTTCTTGAAATGTGTCCTCCTGACTGTGATGGCTCATGAATGCTTCAGTGCCATCTGCTGGCCCCTCCACTACAGTGTAACCATGCACCCAATGCTTCTTCAGCATCTTGAGCTGTGTCTTGAGTCAGTGGTTTTGCAGGACCCACGGTGCAGACCATCCTTGTTTTCCAATTGCCTCTCTGCAGCCACCACAGGGTGGACGAATTCACGTGCAAGAAGCTGATGAAAATTGCCTGCATGGACACAACCTTCCTGGAAAATGAAATCACCATACCTAGTGTTCTTTATGTGGTTACACCTCTGGGTCTCAATCTGATCACCTATGGCTGCATTGTTAGAAGTGTGCTGAGGATAAAATTTGCTGAAGGCAGGAGGAGAGCATTTGAGACCTGTGGGTCCCAATTGATCATTGTGGTCTTGTTCTTTGGGGCTGTAATTTCTGTCTACACCCATCCCAAGAGCAAGTACACACAGAACCACAGTAAATTCCTCACTCTCTTCTACACTGTTGTGACACCTTCACTTAATCCTTCGATCTACACCTTGAGAAAAAAAGAGTTTAAGTGGGCTCTGAAAAGTCTGCTTAGAAGAGACCCAATTTAAGCAGAAAAGGGAAATATACTCAAGAAATTCCTCAGATATTAAGCACTTTCAAGCATCATCTAATTATGGATTCTCATGTAGGAGAGCACAGCTCAATCACTAAACAAAGGTAGGTATGAAATTTCCTTTCAATGACATCTTGTATTTATCTACGGTAAACCCTTCTTATCCTCCTTTCTGGAAATACCTTGTTTCTCCCTTTGGAGCTACTTTGTAACAGTTATGAGTAAATAAATACTTATAGGTATGTTTATATAGACTTTGTAAATATATTTTTATTTTTTTAAAGATACTTAGATTAAACAAAATATTACATTAAAAATGTTTAAGTATTCCCATATGCCCCAACCCACACCTCCCACTTTCCCCCACATTAACAAACTTTTTTTCATTAGTGTGGTACATTCATTGCAATTGATGAATACGTTTTGGAGCATTGTCACTCAGGATGGATTATAGTTTACATTTTAGTTTACACTTTCTCCCAGTCAATTCTGTAGGTTATGGCAGGATATATAAGGTTTGTGTCTGTCATTGCAATCTCATCAGGACAATTTCAAGTCCCAAAAGTGACCCCATATGACACCTCTTTTTCCCTCTCCCTGCCTTCAGCAACTCCAGGGCCCCTGTTTCCACATCAATGATATTATTTCTTCCAGTGCTAGATTCACAATAAGTTAATAGTAGAGTACCAGTAAGTCCACTCTAGTCCATTGTTCAATCCCCAATCCTGATGATTCTAGAATTGTGATGCCCACTCCACCTCTAATTTAAAGGGAACTTCAATCCCATACAGCTGATGGATGGGACTATCTTGCTTGCAGTTGTAGACACTCTCAGTTCCTTGGTAAGGTGGTGTCAATCCTAACTTCCTTGTTCATTCTCCTGAGTGTGTTCAATTAACTGGAGAGTAGATGTTGCAACTCTGCTGAGGCTCTTGGCCCTGCTGGCACATGGACACCCCAAAAATTCAAGTCTTTTGGGGGTACTCCACCCAACTCCAGCACCAACTATAGTTTCAAGTAGAAAGGACAGAAGAGGCATTTTTAGGGAAGTCACAACTGACTCCAACTCTGTCACAGTCTAGAGCACAAACTCCAAAACAGGGCCCACTAGCAAGACACCAAATTCCAAGCTATCTGCCATGACAGTGGGACCTGGGTGTCTTAAAAACCCTCAGGAGCACCACTGTTTGGGGTAGTATCTACTTTGGCAGTCTGTAAGATCCTGCTGAGATATGCATAAGTGTTACCTCTGGGATGACCTCCTGACTCACTTTGAAGTGTCTTAGCCATAGAAACTCATTTGTGTTTACCTTTTCCCCTTTTCTTAAGGTCTTTTTCCAGTTGTATTTCTAGTTGGTGGTTGATAATAATCCCTTGGTGCCAAGGAGGCTCATCCCCAGGAGTCATGACCCAAGCTGCAGAGAGGGTAATTCATTTATATGCTGAGTTTGACTCAGAGAAAGGGCACATTTGAGGAAAAAAGAGGCTCTCTGGAGGTAACTCTTAGGCACCCTACAACACTAAGCTATATTGCAATTTCAAGAGCAAAGGCTCATAAGTGCAGTTGTCAATATCAAGGTCCCATTAACTGACCACCTTTCTTCAACAGTCATTGTTCCTGTCCTCAGGGGATTATTGCTGCTCCATTAGAGAATGTGGCAGAGCTCCCCAAGATTGGAACTCAATACTCCTTCAGTTATTGTGTGAATCGCTATTCACTGTGGCAATGCCCCATGAACATTTGAACACATTTATATACTCTATATTTTATGCTCATGTGAACATCCTCCCATGTATCCCCCGTCACTGACACCCCACACCAATGATCCTCCCCTGCCACACTTGCAACCCTTTTGTGGTGCAAAACTTCTTCAAAAATGAAGCCAAGAGTATCACCAAATGCAATTAATATAAAAATTAAATAATAATGATAGGTTTAAACATAAAAAACGATAAATAATAATTTAGAAAATCTATAACTAAATTAAAATTTTAAAATTGGAATATTAAAAAATAATGAAAAATATATTTTTTTAAATTTTGACGTTTTGCCTTACATCACTGTAATAGCTCTTTTCCTGTATATATAGTGAAATTTTCTTCCAGTACTTCCTCAGTGTCTTACTTTTTTTGTTTTGTCTTCAAAGCAGTTTTAGGTCACAGTAAAGTCACATACAGAATATAAGGGACTACCATATATCCAACATTCTCCCTCTTTCCCCCTTCCCATATTAATAACTTTTTGTGCATGGATGGTACATTTGTTACAAATAATGTACAAAAATTGAAACATAACTACCAACCATGGTCAATGATTTCCATTATGGTTTACATTTTAGACCACAGAGTTTTATAAATTTTTGCTGAAATTTCACATGGTCTCTATCCAACATTGCAAGATAATGCAGAACAATTCCATTGCCCCCTAAATACTCCCTCTTCCATCTATTGTATTCTTCCATTCCCCTTCCCTTGGGGCCCATGGCAACCACCAGGCTTCACTTCTTGAGCGACAAGATTCATTGTTACTTGCAACAACACTGAAGGCTTGATACACTGGTCTATCCTCTCCTATTAGAAACCAAGGATGCTCTAGAGAGACACCCACTCCTCTCTTTGAGAACATTTACGGCTTCCCCAGGATGGGAATTTAACTCTTTCCCACTCATAGTGTAGGTCTCCAATCACTGATACAACACACTATGACAAAATGATCACTCTCACATTCTCTAGAAAACTGCCTCAGGTGCACCCTGTCCCAAATGCCCCCCATCCAACTCTCTAAACCAGTTGGATTTAGAGAGTTGGATTTAGAGAGCTTTTGGCAATATGACCTTTCCTTGTCATATTGCCCAAAGCTTTGTTAATATTGTAGCTTCAACCACATATCCCCAATGTTCACCTGCTCCCTCCCCAAACCTCCCTCCAGTTCCATGGACCCTCCAACCTACCCTCCACTCCCTTCCCCCCTGTCAAACATGCACCTCCCAACCCAGTAATATCACTACACCCTTGTCATATCCCTTCACTGCACAACTACTCACTTCCACCTTATTATAGATTTTACCCATATGGGCCTTGGCTCACAACCTTCTCCCATTCCATTTCCTGCAAACCTGTTTTCCAGACTCTAGTTCTCTGTGCCTGCTCGATTTGCTTAATTCATAACAAGAGGTCATTTAATATTTGTCCTTCAATGTTTGGCTTGCTTCACTCAACATAAGATCCTCAAGATTCATCCATGTTTTCCTGTGGGTTAGTACTGTGTTCTGTCTTACAGCTGAGTAATATTACACTGTATTTATATACCACATTTTGTCTATCCATTCATCTGTTGATGGGCATTTGGGTTGATTCTAAATTTTGGCAATAATGAATAATACTGCTATGAACATTGTTGTGCATACATAGGTTCGTGTCCTTGTTTTCAATTCTTCTGTGTATATACCCAGCAGTGGAATTGCTGGATCATATGGCAGATCTATATTTAGTTTTTTGAGGAACCACCAAACTACAAAATAAATATTCATATAGATCTATGGATATATATTTTCCATGAATCTTCAGGTTATTTCTCTAGTGACATATGTATGACAAACCTGTTTTCATGTCATAGAGTAAACTTCCTTCAGGTATGTGAGCTCAGGTCATAGCTGCGTAAGCTTGGTTTTTCCAGAGAATATTTTGCATTGCTTTCCAAGTCACACATTTATCAGTAGCAAAGGCAGTGTGTTCTATCCATAGTTTACATGAGATGTGAAGGCCATTGGAACATCCACAATTATCTAACAGTTTTTCTTACTGGTGGAATTCCTGATTCTTGTTAATGCAGAAGTGACCTATTGGTCTAAGTACACCTAGGGATTCTCTCATCTCTCCTATCCACAGAGGAAACCCAAAAGATGTTGTAGTAGGCAGAATGTTTCTTTTTTCTGCATCTCAAAACATAAAATAGCTCTCATCACTTTCAGTTAACACTTTTGCTCCATACCTGGGATGTAAGACAAACTGCACATGATTTTGAATAGTGTCATGAAGTCTGAATATTTAAATTTAACCAACAAATTGCTGTATAAATAAGCAAAATGTCTAAGTTTGGTGTTTTTATAGAATTCCCTTTTATTAATATTATATTTAATAAAATTTACATAATTATTTTCCTTTATATTGAACATAAAGTTTTTACTTATTCTAAAATCATTCTTAACAGTTTGGAAATTTTTAAAATTAAAATATTTCCCTAAAACCTATCTTAAACATTCTAGCTCTGTGAGTCTAAGCAAGTTGTCCAGCATGACATTGCAGTGATGGATACAAACCATTGTATATTTTTTCATAACCTACAAATTTGTGGGGGACAGAGTGTAAACTATAATGTAAACTGCAGTCCATGATTAGTAGCAATGCATCAATATGTATTCCTCAATCATAAATACCACACTAATGATGGATGTTGATAATGTAGAAAGTTGTGGGAGTGGGAGGGAGTGGGGCATATGGGAATCCCCTATATTTTTTATGTAACACTGATGTAATCTTAACCTTCTTTAAAAATAAAAAAACATAATTATAAAAGGAAAAGTGTCCCTTATTTTATATATGTTCTCAATAGATATTAACTTACAAAATATTATCAGGATTTCTATTGAATTTAATTCTAGACCCTGTTCAGGCATAATTGCAAAATGTTATTATTTTATAGATTTACTTTTGATATTTAATAAAAATATTTTAACGGATAGTATGAAGTTGAATGAGGTGGTAAAAAAAATGCCATATTGAAGAAGATGAAGGTAATCTAGTCAGAAGACATTTATAAAGTGATTTGGGGGGGTCTATGCAGACATTTTGTTTCTCTGTTTACAAAATACAATTGCATTTGGCATTAAGAATTATAAGTCCAGTATTAAATTAAAAGGAAATCTAGACTTAGATGAGGAGTGATTACATAGAAAAAAATATAACAGTAAGAAGAATGCTCTGAAAATAATATCTGTAAGTGTTCAAGGTTTAGTTAAAGATGTTTTTTATGGAGAGGAGAAAGCAAGTCTAGAAACTACCAGGTACAGAGAAGAGGGCATCCCATGATCAAGTAGGAGATCAGGAGGTAATTGTATGCTGAGCCAACCTATTGTCTGGGAGGGTCTCTAAGGAGATTTTGTAGGCTGGCTCAGACTGAGGGTTGGCCCAAGTTCAGGGACCTGTGGAAAAGTAAGAAGATCAAACAAACTTTGATTGACAAGCATGTTGTTCCAATAAATCATTTAGTACCTGCAGTTTGGACAAACACTTATGAGGTGAAGAATGGAAATTCATAGGGTCTGAACCTGGACTTGTCACAGCTCAACAAGGGCACATAAGTGAATCTTATTGAAGTAATAGGGGAAGGTGGTACTTTACAGTAAGCTGTTTCCCAGACTCTAAAGCATGGGGGCATATTTTTTACCCATCACATATTTCCCAGATCACAGGGCTTGGGTACAGTTAAACATTGCCAGTGATTATAGTCAAACTAAAATTTTATTAGTACTAAGACTACTAAATACCTAATCAGCAATAAGATTATCTACCAAATTTTAAAACTTGTCATTTCAAACAAACACAAAAATGAAAATAAAAATATCTTTGTACCACACTCATTTTTAAAATCTTAATATTTTCCATATATTCTCTACATGCTTAGTAAATATTTTTGGTTTTTAATTTACTTTTTATTGAAATATACCATACATTAAAAAAAAGTACAAATCATAAATTTAGAGCTCTATGAATTTTCACAAAGTGAAAAACCATGTGTTACCAATACCAACATAAAGAAAGCATTAACAGCACAGTGGAAGTTGTCCTGTTGATCTTTAGAGGCATGAGGTATGCTTAGCATATAGTCAGCAATCTCTAGCGGCACAGAACCAACAGGAGATACCTGAAAACAGTATGAGATTTTTTTAAATTGTCTTAAATGAATGTGGGGATGCCCAAGTCTGAATTCCACAAGGCAGGCTGCAAACCAGGCACTCCAGAGAAGGTCCTTGATGAGATACCTAGGTAATGCTGTCTGTCTGAAGTAGAGTTGGGAATTCTCTACCTGAATGTTGAAATCACTTGTGCTTTAATGGCCTTCAATTAATTGGGTGAGACTTCACTTATTGCTGAAGGCTATCACTTTAGTTAATTGTAGATGTAAACAGTCATCTATGCAATCAACTCAGTGT
The DNA here is from genome assembly GCA_029593785.1 of Cabassous unicinctus. Taxonomy (NCBI): domain Eukaryota; kingdom Metazoa; phylum Chordata; class Mammalia; order Cingulata; family Chlamyphoridae; genus Cabassous; species Cabassous unicinctus. Next base: position 7,865 of record JAQZBX010097218.1, read on the forward strand.
TGATTAAAATGCCCTTGATTTACAATTATCCCAGTGCTTGATTAACCAAACAAATGGACACCATTGTCTGGCCAAGTTGATGCATTAGCCTAACCGTCATAATTTACCCTTGTCAGCTTGGCAGCCATATACATCACCTTAAAGTATACTTACTCTCTAAATAATAACAATAACAGACACATTCCTGCTTAATGATACTCAACTATCTTGTGTACAATTGGAAATGCACTAAGTCTCTCCAGAATAGGGTGCATTCTTTGGTAATATTCACTCTTAAATTTGACATCCTTAAATATGATGACTTGAAACTAATGCAACTTATGTCATATGATAAGGGTGAAGGTTAGGGATGAAAACAAAGATATTTGTTTTATGTACATATAGAAACATAGCAATAGGAAAACAAGGAAGAAATATTTATGACCATTACAGTCCTCAAGTCTGCAACAGGCTCTGGTAGTTTGATATTATTTATGAATTCTAAAAGAGATATTTTGTTTGTAAACTGGTCTGTTCCATTGGACATAATATCATTTTGATTGTATTAAATCAGAGATTTCACTTTTACTTCATTAAATCAAAATTATGGTTTGATTCAACCATGTCATTACAGTGTGCAGGATTGAGTCCCCACCACCTTGGGCTATATAAATGGATGCTCAATCAAGGACATGGAAATAGATACACAGCAAAAGAACACAGAAGAATAGAGAGCTCATTAGACACAATAGAGGACTCGGGAGGAGAGACGAGGCTGGTAGTCTTCAGCAGACCTTGTGAAGAGACCAGAGCAGCTGAACCCAGAAAGAAATGAGCCCTGGGGAGAGAGACAATCCATATGCCAGCCTACATCTCAGATCAGAATAAATTGGAGCCTTAAGAGGAAAGGGGAAGGCTGAACCCTCATAGACGTCACCTACCATCTTACATCCACAAGTGGCAACAGACTTTGGGTAAAGTCATGGTACATTGAGTTGGACCTTTTATGGCCTTGTGACTGTAAGCTTGATCTCCAAATAAATACCCTTTATAAAAGTCAACAAATTTCTGGTACTTTGCATCAGCACCTGGTTGACTAGCTAATACATTGTTCAGGTGGCCAAAGTTCATACTTAACACTACTTCCACTACCATTCCATGTTCCCTTTGCTGTCAGCAATCACCTCAGCTAGATGGAGTTCTTTGCCTGGTGGGGTGACACAAACTTTCACTCCTGAAGTTTCTGGTACAATGTTAATCCTGTCTGGACTGGGTTGTTACAATTTTCCATTGAGTTTAATCACAGGACATGGCAATTCTAAGAGACACCCTAGGGGATCTCTTGTATTCCAGACAAACTCTTCTTTACCTCCATTGTGTAGGTGCATTCCCATTTTCCCTTGAAAGTCAGGATCAACCACACCAGTGAGTACAGTAATTCTCTTCTTGGCCTATTGATCCAGAAGCACCAGGAGCCCAAAATGGCCAGGTGAAGTCTTAACTTCCAATTCAACAGAATCATTAATGGTTTCCCTAGTGAAGCCCTCCTCCTTTTGGGTTAAAACTTGTAGACCAGCAGAGCTTGTGGTTGTAAGGATAGGACACAAGAATTTTCCTAGTGTTTCCCTAGGAGTAATGGTGAGTGGTGCCACTCGCATTTCCACCCCTTGATCCTGGATTCATGAATACAGACTATGGGAGAAACAACACCATAGTGTGGATGCTGATATAGAGCATACAGAGCCTCTTGGAAAACACTGCTCCAGCTCTTCAAGGTTTTGCCACCTAGTTGGCACCAAAATTGAGACTTCAAAAGGACTTTTGAAACTTCTATCAATCCAGCTGCTTCAGGATGATGGGGAACATGGCAAGACCAGTGAATTCCATGATGCACGTGCTCATTCCCACACATCATTTGCTGTGTAATGGGTTCTGTGATTAGAAGCAATGCTGTCTGTAATGCCACGGCAGTGGATAAGACATTTGATTAGTACATGATTGGTAGTTTTGGAAGAATTGAATGCAGGGAAGGAAAACACATATCTGGGGTATATGTCTATTGCTGTTAGAACAAATCACTGCCCCTTCCATGATGGAAGTGGTCCTATATAATCAACTTGCCACCAGGTAGCAGGCTGATCATCTCAGGGGTAGGTGCCATATTAGGGGATGATACTGGGTCTCCGCTGCTTGCAGATTGGGTATTCAGTAATGACTATAGACAAGTCAAGCTTGGTGAAAGCAAGTCCATGTTGCTGAGCCCATGCATAACCCCCATCCTTACCACCATGGCCACTTTGTTCATAAGTGCCTTGGGCAATGACAGGAGTGGAAGGGGAAAGAAGCTGAGTGCTACCCACAGAGTGTATCATCTCATCCATTTGATTATTGAAATCTTCCTCTGCTGAAATCACCCTCTGGTGAACATTCATATGGGAAACAAATATTTTTGTGGTTTTTGTCCACTCAGAAAATTCTATACACATACATCTTCCCCAGACCTCTTTTTCACCAATTTTCCAACCATGTTTCTTCCAAGTCTTTCATCATCCAGTCAAACCACTGGCAACAGCTCATGAATAAGTGTACAAATTTTCCTCCAGCCACTTCTTCATCTAAGCAAAATTAACAATCAGGTGCACTGCTCAAAGTTCTGCCCACTGGGAGTATTTCACCCCTGTCCTTCAAGGACATCCCAGAAAATGGCTTCAGTACTGCAGGTCTCCACCTTTAGGTGGTATCTGCATATCATGCAGAGCCATCTGTAAACCAATCCTAAGGTTTCTCTTCATCACTGAACTGATTTTAAGGAACTCTTCAATAGGACATAGCTGTGAGGTGGGAAAAGAAGAGGGTAATGGGACAATAGTGGTGACCATGAGCATTTGGGACACTACTTCCTGTAACTTACTTCTGCTTTCAAGACTGATTCACATCCTATCTCATATATGCCACTTCCACTTTATGATGGACTGCTGCAGTGCACATCCAACTTTATGGTTTCATGAGTCAGACATGCCTCATGATAGGCAACAGTTTGAGACTTTACTAAGGCCCAGTATCAGGCCAAAAGCTGTTTCTCAAAAAGAGAATAGTTACATGCAGAGAATGACAGGGCTTTGCTCCAAAATCCTAGGTCATCTTTTGGTCCATGTTTCTGACAGCCACTAAAACTATCTGTTAGAGCCCCTTTTAACACCATGAGCTACAACATTGAATCCAGAATCTTTACTAAGTGGAGCCATATCAAAAAAATCAACCTGATCTAACTTTATATTCCTTCTACCATTATCCCATACACTTAACATCCATTCCTTCACAAGTTTCCCTAATTTCTCTGTATAAAAATCATAAAAATCATGCAGTTATTTTAGAGAATGTCTGCATACTAGCTCATGAGTAACACATTGTACATCACTTTTGGAGGCTTTTTGTGAGTTTAGTTATAGTTCTGGAAGAGAAGAGGGATGGTGGAGGTGAGTAAGAAGAAACAAGAGAAGTGTCCTGCAAGCCAATTTCCTCAGGGCATTCCCTTGGTGTTTCACCTGGTGAGACAGAATCAATCTCTTCAGATAGGGTTTGGATGGCAGATTCCTCAGACAAGGTAGAGGTTGGGTGATGGTTTCTTCAGGGCAGGGTGAGATCCACACTCCTTGGGGGAAGGCTGGAGATTGGGCAGTGCAGGCTTGATGTTGGGTGGTACCTACTTCAGGACAGAGTAGATCTGGACTTCTTGGGGCAGGCTGAAGTTTGGGTGATGCAATCTTGACATTGGATGGTCTCCTCAGGGCAGACCATTACAGGTTTATCTGGCAAAGTCTTTAGCAGAATTTAGGATTTCAATGTCCCTACTGATATCATCATCAATCCA
>JAQZBX010097219.1:0-11716 GCA_029593785.1 Cabassous unicinctus
CTACCATATGAGAGGCCCCGGGTTCGCTTCCTGGTGCCTCCTTGTGAGGGCAGGCCGGCACGCGCGGCGCCGTGGGCTGATGCGGCAAGACCTCACAGCAAGGGGGAGATAAGCAGACACAGAGAAGACACGCAGCGAATGGACACAGCAGCACAAGCAGCAAGGGGGGGGATAAATTAAATAAAATAAATAAATCTTTAAAAAAAAAAAAAAAAGAGTACAGTATCCTTTGTTGCATGTTAATCTGAGATTTTGATAGCATTCAACAACAACAAATCCTTTATCAATACTGTATGGCAATAAAGAAAAAAAATACTGTACTGCAAAGAAAGCATCAGCATTTCCCAGGATGCTTTAAATTGATTATCTAAAGCTATATGGTCCAATTGAAAAGATTCAGCTAAATTTAGATGAAAATAAATCATTTCACAGATTTAAATGTAAATGGTGATGTCAAAAAAGTTCAAAATTGGGGTGATGGGCTTTCTCTGTAAAGGCTTACGTTTTTTTTTTTTGAGGTACCAGCAGCCAGGGATTGAACTCAGGACCTTGTATGTGGGAAGATGGCACTCAACCACTGAGCCACATCAGCTTCCCTGAGTTGGTTTTTTCGTTTGTTTTGCTTGTTAGTTTTTATTTTGTTCAGGAGGCACCAGGAACTGAACCTAAGACCTCCCATGTGGGAGGCAGGAGCTCAACCACTTGAGCCACATCTACTCCCAAGGTTTACTATTTTAAGAAAACAAATATATATTACTTTTATAATTGAAAATTAATTTTTAAAATTCAAAACTTGACAACTTGTTTTATAGTTGAAAAAATTAACCTTGAGTTCTCAAATTTCAAAACTCTCAAATTCTCACTGTAAATGTTGCATAGTAAGAATGCAAGCCATGGCTGGTTGCAAACATATCAATATATTAACCTTTCTGTTATTTCCTAACTTTCCTGATTAATAAAAGTAGGTGAAAAAATAAACACACACAAAAAAACAAAAAAAAGTAGGTGAATGGTGACAATTTCTATTTCTATTTCTATGAAAACCACTGAAGAACTGAAAGTTGCTGTTGTTTTTTTTTTTAAAGATACTTAGATTACAAAAATGTTAAGCAAAAAATATAGGGATTCCCATATACCCCACTCCCCACACCTCCCACAACCCCCCACATAAACATCCTTCATTAGCGTGGCACATTCATTGCAACTGAAAGTTAGTTTGCTGAATCCAAATCTAAACTTAATCCCTACAAATTCAAGCAATCAAAATAACAAGGGGAGACAGAGCAAAGCAGTCACTTAAATAAGTGAGAACCTAGAAAAGGGTTTGGTCAAACAGAATCCTCAATCTACAAGTCTCAAGGCAACATGTGTGACAAAGGACTCTCACTTCTTCTTAAAATTAAGAAACATTCCAAATTGGAATAGCCTCTCTGAATATAATATCTTTTAGGAAACACAGTCCTGCCACGTATTCAGTTTATCATCTTGAAAACCTGGTTTGAAACTTACCTAGTCCAAGAACCTTCCCTGATTAACCTTAAACAAAACAAACAAAAAAACCCAACTCTGGTTGTTCCACCTGCTGTGTTTTCAGCATAAAACTTCCGTTCATTTTGTAGCATGACTATCTCCAACTAAATGATAAACTCCTTCAAGAAAGGATTAACGGGAAGAGGATGTGGCTCAAGCAATTGGGCTGCTGCCTACCACATCAGCAGTCCCAGGTTCAGTTGCCTGGAGAAGGCGAGCTGGTGCACCCAGCAGGCACGGCAAGCTGACACAACAAGATGACGCAACAAAAGAGACACAGAGGAAAGACAATGAGAGCCACAGCAAACCAGGGAGCTGTGGTGGCTCAGGTGATTGAGCACCTCTCTTCCACATGGGAGGTCCCAGGTACGTTCCCGGTGCCTCCTAAAAAGAAAACTATCAGACACAGAGAGCACACAGCAAATGGACATAGAGCAGACAGCGGCCACAAACAAAGGAAGGAGGGGTGGGGAATAAAGAAATAAAATAAATCTTAAAAAAAAAAAGAAAGATTAGCATCTTGTTTCTTATTTATTTTGTTACATCATCTAAACAGGGCTCTACTCAATAGATACTCAATAAACATTATGAGATTCATAATGTTTTTTTTTTTTTCAGTGTGGCATAAAGCTTGGTACATTTAATAGGCATCCAATAAATACTGTCGATTAACAAGGAACAAAGGATTCACAATGACATGCTCCTGATCCAACTCTAGTGAAAACTTAAGTGTTGAACCACAAGCTAGACCTTCAGGAAGGAGGTACAAGGATGGATCCATAACCCTGTTCTTGACCTCCTAAGGCTACCTGGCTTCTGTATTTCTACTTCTGATTCAACTCCTTTTGCGGCAGGGTTTTAGGATGATTCTCCTTGGGTGTCTAACATTCAACACTCATGAAACAGACCAGAAACACCCTGGGTTTGCCTCACGGCTCTCTGAGGTTCCCCATGCAAAAGGGATAACCTTCCACCCCGTCAAGGTTCCACATAGACACCTCAGTTCTCACAGGAGATTAGTCAACTTGTCAACTTTCTCATCTGATCTTGAAAGCATACAGATTCACTTTCAAATAGCATACACTATCCGCAATTCTAGACCTAGCCCACTGTCTTTCAAACAGCAGACAATCATTAAATATTGAACCCTTTATAATGTTACTTATCATTATTGCCAGATCCTAGACAAAGGAAATGGTAAGATATCAAACTCAGCCACAGGAACTGATAAGGCCTAGACTGTGATGGCTTATATTTATGTCAAACTCAAGTTTAAAAAATTATCACTGAGTCTTATCCATGCTCTTTCATACTACATCTAATCAAGAGAGTGCATGGTTTCATAGTCAAGGGTTTGTACCCTAACTCCAGCACTTAACAACTGGGTTCCAGTTGCTCCCAGAGCAAAATTTTACTTAACCCACAGGACTGCTGTTGGAGTTAAATGAGATAACTATTTAAAGGTCCTAATACTAGGGAGGCAGTTAATACATTGTAGCTATTATTACTGTTAAAATTATGATTAATTACAAAGTTAAGAAAAATTATTCATAAATTACAGTGTTACAATAATGTAGCATTACGGTAGCAAGTCTTCAGTAAAGTATGGTATATACAACATAATTCCTCTTGGATGTGATCTGCTTACTACTAAATATGGCTGCTGTACCCAAAGAGGTTGGGCTTTCATATTGGCTCATTCTGACCCACCTGTTAAGAATCCTAATTAAAACCTGAATGGAGGGATATTAAAGTAACAGTGAGCTATCACTTCATACTCATTAGACTGGCCAAAAATTTAAAAGAATAGCCTGTAACACTTATATACAGCAGAGAGGTGGGGAAAGTGGTACTTTGATACATTACAGAGGAAATGTGAAGTGTTACAGTCAATGCTGAATTTATACAGAGTTTCTGTTTGGGGTGGTGGAAAAGTGTTGGTGATAGATGGCAGTGATAGTAGCATGTGTGAATGTAATCAACATCACTGAACTGAATATTTGAATGTGCTTAAAATAGGAAATTTTAGATTGTATATATGTTACCAGAATAAAGTTTTAAAAAACCATATGTCTGTACAACACAGTGAACCCTAATGTAAATCATGTACTATATATTAATAGTATAATTGTAATAATTATAAACAAAGGTACCACACTAATGCAAAATTATAGGGAAAATGGTATGTGTGAGGGAATTCTGTACTTTCTACATGATTTTCCTGTAACCCTACAACTTCTCTAATTAAAAAACCTTATTCCCCTTCCCATACCATGCTTATTCTAGTTTCCAGGCCTTTCCTTATGTGACAGTTTGAGTTCTTTTATGAATCCCCAAAAGAAAAAGATTATGTTCTTGAACTAATCCATTCCTGTGGGTGTGGGGACCTTTTGATCGGACTATGTCAGTGAGGTGTGAGCCAGGTTGGGTCTCCGCCTTCTTGCTGGGTCTGATATAAATGAAGACACACAGAGAGAGACACACACAGAGAGAAAGGAAGCTGCCATTTTGACCAAGCCACGTGAGAGAGAGGACTCGAGGATTGCTAGCAGCCAAAGCTTAAGCACAAACCAGGAGGCTGGTCCCATGGAGCAGCTCAAGGCTGAGGGGAGACAGTGAAACTGAAGGGGAAAGCAGGGACCTTGGCAGAGATCGGCCACCATCTTGCTTTACCACGCGGCAGGACCTCAAGACCACGAGCAGCTGATTTTAGTCAGAAAGCCTCTCTGCTGGTGCCTTGATTTGGATATTTGTCAGCCTCAGAACCATAAGCTTTTATCCTAAAAAAAAAAATCCCATTATAAAAGCCAACCCATTAAAAAAATTAATTATACATATATATATATTTTTTACCGGGAGGTCCCGGGGTTCGAACCCAGGTCCCTTCCTATGGGAAACGGATGCCCAACCACTTGAGCCACATCCGTCCCTATATATATATTTAAAAGCCAACCCATTTCTGGTACTTTGCATCAGCATTCCTGTGGCAAACTAAGACACTTCAGGATAGTTTTCCTATCTGAACACCATCCAGGTACACCATTCCCTCCTCTGACTCCTGTAGCCTATTCACTTGCCCTCTAAGGTCTACCTTCAGTGTGGAACTTCCAGGCCTCATTTGTCTCTCTTTCTTAGGACCTTGTAATCCTCTGTAACCTCTATCTCCAACAAGAATATAAATTTCATGAGTCTCAGAATCATGCCTTCTACTTCTCAGAAATTCCCCAAAGTACCTACCATAGTGTTAAGTATATAATCAATAAGTAATAAACATTAGGTGATTAAAAAAGAAGTCTTGCATTAGCCATGAATATTATCAACCCTCATTAACCATGCTAACAGTGGAGCCACTGCACAGAAAAAAAACAGAACAGAAAAAAAAACTGGGGTGGATGAGTTCAACTATCTTTCAGAACAAGCAAGAATGCTTGTGTTTTTATTAAGTACTGGGTAGTTGTTTCCAATTTTCTAGGAAGTCACAAAACTGCCACAAATGGTCTAACTGCACAATTCCTCCCTTATCAGGGCCCAGTGTCTTCTCAGTTTATCATTCCATACTGGCAAACAACTGTACAATTAATTTCTTCTCCTCAGTGTCACAAAGATAAAAATAAGCAAAGGTAGTCATATTCTAAACATTTGCTGGTTCACACCTTCCCCGGATAGGGAGATCATTGTTTGGACCCAAAAGATCAGCTTGTCTAACTCTTACTGGGCAAATATCTTGAATATGGCAATAAAAATGCTTTTGTAAATAGAATATGACGACAGTATCAATAAGAATTTGAAAGAATGATTGCCAAAGAAAATCCCTATGATGACCTACCCTTAGGATAATTCAGAGTTGATAAAATGCCAAATTCTCCCCATGGTTCATAAAGGTTTGCCTGAATTTAGGGATATTTTCCCTAAATGACAGTTACTAAACTAAAATTTTCTCTGTTAGCTTCTCTTTCTCATCCAGCTAGTCAAGTTTTCTCATACCAAAAAACAAAACAAAAAAAACTGAAAAGCCAAAAGTCTGTTGGCCTGAATTTTTGTTATTTTTACCTGGTAGAAGTTACAGCTTTCTCCCAGACAGAATTAAAAATGCCTAAGCTTATCTCAGAAAACTCATACTTTCAGTAACCTACTGGCAACAACTTTGCTACTAAAAAATTTCCCAACATCTTCCTGTTTTGGCAGGTCCTGCTAAAATCCCCCTCCCCATAAGGGGGAATTTGAGTAAAAACACTGCCAGCTTCAAGTTCCCTTAGGCAAATTTCCAGCCCCAGTGCAAGGCCATGAGGTTAAACATTTCTCAATGACGCAGGCTCCCTCAGAGAGAGGAGTTAAGGCAAAAAAACAACTTATTCTTCCCAGTGCCGTAAATCAAGAGACCTAAAAAAACCAAACCAAAACAAAAAGACCACAAATGAAGTTAAACTATATACTGTTTGCTCTGCAAAGGCCCCCAGTGAGAGTACAGAACAAGAAAGGGAGCTATGGGATGGGAGAAAAGGTGACTGCAGAACCAGCAGTCTAACCAAATTAAAAGTGAAATGTCTAGAATGTTAATACATTGTATGCTTCCCAGACACTGTATGAATTATAATAACTAGGGCAACTAACGCAAAGTGACTAAGTTGGTGGTTATGGGATAAGGAAATGGAGTCACTCACGAAGCATCATTATTTAAGATTAAAAAGTGGAAGGTTGGAAAAATTAAAGGAAAGTATATTTAATCAACTTCTTGGGGAAAGAATACAAGGCTGAGAGAGAATGCAGACTCATCTGAGAGGCTGGTAGGGCTCTTAGACCTAGGACATCTACAGATAGATAGCAATGGAAGATCCTAGGAGAAAATGAAATGAAACTGGAATTGTTCCCAAGGAACTGATATATAGATCCTAGAATTTTAGAATTAGAAAGGACCTAATGTTTACAAGAAACTGCCAATGATGAAAATAGTGTTACCTTTGTATAGTGCTTCACTTCTTAAAATGCTTTCATTCATTTAGTCCTTTTAAAAAATTATGATATACCTGCTATGTGCCAGGAACTGGGGATAAAGAAATAAGACACCATCCTTGCTTTCAAGGAACTTACTGTCTAATGATAAGACCTGCTAGGAGAAGTAATACAATAATACATTCTATGGAGGTATATACCAAGTATAAGGGGAGCACAGCAGGTGGAACACCTAAGTTTGTCTGGAAGAAACAAAGATAGCATGCATCTCAGAGGAGGAAGCCCTTAAAACTGGGACTTGAAGGATGAGTAGAAGTTATTGGGCTGCCAATCAGAGAGAGGAATGGTCAAGGCAGGGGGAAGATTACATGCAAAGAGCACAGAGAGTTTCTGGAAACTAAAATCAGTTCAGCACTGCTGAAGGGTGTGAGGTTGAAAGTGACAGATGACTAATAGTCAGAAGCCAGATAAGACAAATATATTTTAAATTTCATTCCATAGGAAATTGGGACCCACTGGAGAACTCCGAGCAGAATAAAATGATTAGAACTGATTGTTAGAAAAATTATATTGGCAGCGATATGAAGGGCAGATTAGAGGAGGGTCAGGCAGAAAGACCAGTAAGAGGGCCACTGAAGGCACAGTGAGAAATGACAGGAATCTGATATAAGGCAGTTAGACAAAAGATGAGAGGTCAAAGGCAAGAAGAATCTGCAGAACTTAGAGATCACACAAATGTGGGGAGTAAAGGAGAACAAGAATTAAGAGTGACTTTAATTTTCTGGTTTGGGCAACTGATACCAACTTAGAATGTAGGCTTGGGGGTAGTGGTGGTAAATGGTGATGTCAGTTTTTTAAATGTGTAAGAGTGAAGAACATGTGAGTCATCTAGATGTCCAGGTGGGAAGAATCAGTGGGGAATAATTTAATCTAGAGCTCAGGAAATAGGTTGGGGCTAGAGATATAGATACAGACATCACTGAGAAAGTGGTAGTTGAAGCCACAGGTTAGAATGAGATTATTAGGGGGAGTGTGTAGACTGAGAAGAAAAGAGGGTCAAGGACCAACTTCAGGAAATACTGACATTTAAAGGACAGGCAGAGGAAGAGAAGTCTGTAAAAGACAATGAATAGTCAGGGAGGTAAGATGCTGGAGAAAGAATGGTGTCTACAGTATATGCCTATAGTTTAACTTTCCAGCATCTGAATACTCTTCCTATTTGGGGGAAATTCCAAGATAGGTGATAGACAGGCATCTCTTCTATTACAGAAGACAAATTGGAGTAGATTGTCCCTCTCAGCAACCTGGCTTCTAGTTCACAGATAGTCATCCAATAATATTCTCCCATCTTGGACATTTAATATTGAGGAAATCATACAAAGATGCAGAAAACAAACAGAAATTATTCATGGCCCTGTGACAAGTTTCTACTGGTGGCAGTGCCAACAGCAGCAATTGTTCATTGGAGGCCAGGCCAGCAGCGGTAACAGAGAAGGTCCACTGAGTTACAAGCCCTAAGCACACAGCTCCCATGACATGGTATTCACTATGTCTTGCCTTGCTCTGTTTCTGCTAATTTCCTGAACTTCATTATCCAGCCTTCTTATCAAGGCTGAGTGCTTTCCAAAACTCTTTTAGTAAGTTTATTTTATGCTTAGGTTAGCCAGAGTTGGTTTACACAAAGAGCCCTGAGTAGCAGAGAATAAGGAGAGAGTACTGAACATGGTCAATGGTAAAGAAAGACCAAGTAAGATCAGGACTGAAATGAATAGGGTGACTAGTAGGTCACTGGTGATCTTGTTAAATGTGCTCACATGTGTTATCTCAGTCCATCCTTACAACACCTTGAGAGGAAGCTCAGTCCATCCTTACAACACCTTGAGAGGAAGCTAAGACAGGTACTCTTTCTTTATTTTGAAGCTGAAAAAACTGAGGCTAAAAGAGATTGAGAGGATTGCTAAAGGTTTTACAGTTCTTTTTATTATCCAAGGCCCTCAAGATAAGGTTATTTCATAGATACTCATTAAAGGAGATGTTAAATGTCCATACTAATATACTAATTCTTATACCAAATGTTGACTGACATTGATGATGACCACTTATGTTTCCCAATCCTGGTTTTCCAGCTTCTTCAATTTTACTAATATAAAGTGGACCCAAACAAAAACACTAGAATCTCTGTAGTCAACCACCCAGAAACATACCTAATGAGGTTCCTTGATGTCACACTTCCATCGCTCATTCAGGGTTCCTTTGTCACTACTTAAAGAACACATCATCAGCTACAAGAGACTCCTTGAGCGGAAGAAGGGAGCTTCTATCCATGACCATGAGAACTACTATGGGAATGAAAGGTTGAGAACTTTCAAAAGATGATTATTCTCAACATCATTCCTTTGGGATATGTCACAGCCAGGAAGGGAGAAATTGGAAAAAGCAGCTTTCATAAGATGCCAAATCTATGTCCTAATCCCAGGAGATAATTAGCCAATGATGTTCTGTGGAGTTGATGTAATGTTGGCAAAGGCTAATGTTTTATGGTTGAACATGCTGCCTCTTGATATTTAGCTACAGGGATAAAAATGATGACTTACTGAAAAGCCAAGGAACTCATATTCATAACACCACCACTTAGCAATTTGTACCTTCAATGTAATTTGTAAACTTTAACTGATCCACATCTACCATGCATTGTTTAAAAGAACATCTGTTAAACTATAAATTTTCTAAGTCTTATTTTATATAAGTTTTGCCAGGAAAAGAAATTTCTAAGCACCTCTAAAGAACAAAGACAATTTAGAAAATTTAAAGTAACAAAAGAAAGAAATTTTTAAAAAGCAAGTTTTCTAAGGAATAGTTTTTGTGGCATTTTAATTCCACTACCAGTACACGAAGTTTAAAGCTGTTTGCTATCCTTCTGAAAAAAAATTTTTGAAACTTAATACACTAAACCAAGAGTTTTCAGGAATATCACACATCTCACAAAAATTGCCACCACCACCCCCAAAAGATGGCTTCTCGTCTATTTGCTCATTGTTTTTGCTTGTTGTCTGCTCGTTGTCTGTTATTTTCTTTAGGAGGCACTGGGAACCGAACCTGGTACCTCTCGTGTGGGAGGCGGGTGCTCAACTGCTTGAGCCACATCCACTCCCTGCTGGTTTGTTTTTGCTCATTGTTTTTTCTCATTGCTTGCTGGTTGTTTGTTTGTCTTCTTTAGGAGGCACGGGGACCAAACCTGGGACCTCCTATGTGGAAGGCAGGTGTTCAACTGCTTGAGCCACATCCACTCCAAAACTGTCACTCTTAATCTTAGAAATACTCTAGATGCAGAAGGTAAAAACCAGTGGGCAGGGTTCAGAAGTATAAAGACACTAGCACTCTTGATTGAGCTTAAATTATTAAAACTTCTAAATGAACACTTGATGTTTTAATAAAAATTGATAAGTCCTTTGACAAATATGCCACAATCATCTCCCAAAGCATGAGACAAAACTAGGTACGCTAAAAATTTTAAAAATCCTTTATCAATAAGCTGAAATATATATTGCTTCCAAATATGTGCTAGCTCCTTACTTGGAAAAAGAGACAACTTTGATTCAACCCTGGGCAGAGGTACATCTGGTGATATGGATGTGAATACTCTATAGTTTATATATCTTGACAATTTCACAAAAATTCCTTTAAATGAACATGGGAGCGGGGGGGGATTTGTTAAGAAACATGACCCTCACATCTTATGAAGGAACTAGGGAGTCATCCTCAGCAAGATGGTTTATACTTTCCTTGCAGAAATTTCTGTAAGAATTTGTTGGTTTGGGAAACCTCTATATAGAATGTTCCAGAAGTGGCTTTTTCCTTCCTAATCTCTCCAAAATTTGACCTTTACTTCCTTCATCCAACACCCTAAACCAGAAACACTCACCTGCCATATTGTCAACAGAGCATTCCCAACATTGTAGTTTCAACCATGTACCCATGGTTCAAATGTTCATGGGGCATTGTCACGGTGGGTGGAGATTCACACAATAACCGAAGGAATACCAAATTCCCATCCTGGGGAGCTCTGCCACATTCTCTAATGGAACACCAAGAATCCCCTGATTACAGGGCAATGACTAGTGAAGGAAGATGGTCCATTGACGGGCCCTTGATAATTGATGACTGTGTTTATGAACCTTTACTCTTGAAATGGAAACTTAGCCTAGTATTATAGGGTGCCTAAGAGTTGCCTCCCAGAAGCCTCCTTATTGCTCAAATGTGGCCTCTCTCTAAGCCAAACTCAGCATATAGATCCATTACCTTTCCCCCAGTGTGGGACATGGCCCCCAGGGATGAGTCTCCCTGGCACCGAGGGATTACTACCAAGCACCAACTAGCAATGCAACTGGAAAAAGACCTTGACCAAAAGGGCAAAAGGGTAAAGACAAATGAGTTTATATGGCTAAGAGACTTCAAAGTGCGTCAGGAGGTCATTCCAGAGGTCACGCTTACGCACATCTCAGTGGGATCTCATCGACTGCCAAACTAGATACTACCCCAAAGAGTGGGGCTCCTGAGGGCTCTGGAGACATCCAGACACTATAGTCAGGGCAGATTGCCCAGGAGTTTGGTGCCTTGTCAGTGGGCCCCACTTTGGAATTTATGCTCCCCAGGGTGATAGAGTTGGACTCTGTTGTGGTTTCCCTACACATGGCTCTTCTGTTCTTCTATCTGAACCTATAATTAGTACCAGAGTTGTTAGGTGCACGTACAAGAGACTTAAATCTTCAGGCTGTCTGTGTGCCAGCTGGGCCTCAAATCTCAACAGAGTTGCAACAGCTACTCTCCAATTCATTGGTCTCATCCAGGACAACTAACAGGGAGGTGATGATGGACAACTACCATACCAAGGAACCGGGAGAGTCTATAACAGCAAGCAAGAGAGTTCCATCCATCAGCCCTAATGGATTGCAGTCCCCTCTCAATTAGAGGTAGAGTGGACATCACCATCCCAGAATTCTCAGGATTGGGGAATGAACTATAGACTAAAGTAGACTTGCTGGTATTCTACTATAGACGTATTGTGATTCTACCAATGGAAGAAATTTTACCATTGATGTGGAAGCAGTGACCACTGGAGGTTCTGAGGGCAGGGAGAGGGAAATCAGGTGTAATACGGGGGCATTTTCAGGACTTGGGAATTGTCCTGGATGACACTGTAACAAAAGATACAGGCCATTATATATCTTGCCATAAC
>JAQZBX010097220.1:0-11715 GCA_029593785.1 Cabassous unicinctus
GAGGGGAGCCATCTTAGGTGGGGAGAAGTTGTGGGAAAAATGAAAGCAATGTTCAGAGAGAAATGCATAGTTTTTTTAGAAAAGAATCAAGGCTAAGAATTAATGAGCTAAATGCCCAAAGAGTGGAAGGAAGGAAATAAAGAGCATAAATCAGTAAAATAGAAAACACACAAGAGAATCTACAAAGCCTATAAAGGTATTCCCATCTCCCTGTAAAGACTAATAAAGTTAATAACCTCTTGTCAGGGAAAGCACAAACAATATTAGGAATGTAATGGAGGCATAACTGCATAATCAGTAGAGATAAAAATAAAGTAAAACTCCCTGAATTATTTTATACCAATACATTTGAAAATTTAGATGAGATAACTTTCTAAAATATATAAATTACCAAAACTGACTCAAGAATAGTTTGAGATAACCTGTACTGTTAAAGAAATTGAAAATTAGTTGAAAAATCTTCCTGCAATGAATCATTATGCCCAGATGGTTTTACGATAAACACCAAACTTTGAAGGAAGAAATAATTCTTATCTGAGAGAAAAATTACAGTCCAGTATCATTAACAAAGATGTAAAATCTCTATAAAGAATATTAGCAAACTAGATTTAGTAGTGTATATTAAAATATAACACACCATGAAAAAGTTGTTGCAGCCCAGAATGCAGTATATATTACTGGGTTATGTTAGAAAATCTGTAAATGTAGTTTACCACTTTAATAGATTAAAGTAGTAAGTCCATATGATCATCACAGAAGTCCCCACTATCAAAAAGGTTTGATAAAATTCAACACCCTTTCAGATTAAAAAACAAAATGAAAAACCACATCCATAATAAACCTGGAATAGAAGGTAACTTTCTTACCTAAGGAGTATCTGCAAAAAACCTTAGAACAAACATAATTTTAAACTGAGTTCAAAGTGATCCCTTTATCTGGAGTAGGAAAAGGAAGTCCACTATAACTGCTTTTGTTTAATGTTGTTCTGTAGTTCCTCACCAGTATAGTAAGATAAAAATTAAAGCTATAAGAATGGGAAAATTAAAGCTATAAGAATGGGATGGAAAACAATCGTTTACAGGTGATATAATTGTTTACAAAAAACATTCACACACAAAATTCTAGATGAACATGAACATAACTAACTATAACAAGGTGGCTGATCCTAAGACTTAATATATAAGAAACAATTGCATTTCTATATACTAGCAACAACATGACTTGAAAAAGTAATTATAAATTGAAACTCACCATTTGCTATAATAAGAAAAACCACAAAATATTTCATAATTCTGTCAAAAGTGCAAGATCATGATAGGGAAAGTTATTTATCTTTTTTGAAAGACATTGAAAAAAGATCCCGTTTTGGTGGATGAGAAGACCTAGTATTAGAAAATTGTCATTTCTTCCCAAATTGATCTAATAAATTATAATAAAAATTCCAACAGCTTTTTTTTCTTCTTCTTTGCTTTCTTCTGTTGTGGAAGTTGACATGCTAAAACTCAAATCTGGTGAAAGAGCAAAGGGGGCTAAAGATTAGCTGAGGCACTTCTGAAGAAAAATAGAGATCTCAAGACTTATTAATATAAAGCTATGTAATTATGTCTGTGTTATATTGGCTCAGGGGTAAACACTTTGACCAATGGAACAGGATGGAGAATGAGACAGACCTACACAAATAAGAAACTGATAGGTATCATTGCTGATCAATGAAGAAAGGAGGGACTATTCAATAAATGGTGTTGGAAAAATTGGCCACTCATATTAGCAAGTAGAACCTAGGAACTAAGTGGGGTTTATTGAGGAAATGCAACTCTAGTTCAAGAGCTGAAAATAATTCAGTGTCTCAACAGACTATAGTCAGATGCATACAGTTATCTTACTGGATGCAGAAATGGTTTTTTGACAAAATTCAACATTCATTCATGATAACTTGGCAAATAAGGACTAGAAGGAGACTTTCTTAATCTCATGAAGAGCATCTACAAAAAAACCACAGCAAACATCAAACTTGGTGAAAGACTGATTTCTTTTCCTTTATGATCTGGAATAAGGCAAGGATATCTACCTTAATCCCTTCTATTCACTGCTGAAAGTCCTAGACAGTGCAGTAAGATTAGGAAGAGAAAAGGTAAATAGATTGGAAAGGAAGAAACAAAACTTTGTATTCACACACTACATGTATGTGTAGAAAATTCTAAAGACTCTTCAAAGAGACTCTAGAATGAATAAGTGAATTGTAAGGTTGCAGGATAGAATGGCAATGTAGAACAATCAATTGTATTTCTATATACTCGCAATGAACAATTGGAAATTGAAATTTTAAAATACCATTTCAATAGCACCAAAAAAACCATGAAATGTTTAATATATGTGGAAGATTTGTATGCTGATACCTACAAAATGCCTGATGAAAAAAACGAAGGACCTAAATAAATGGAGAGAGATACCATGTTCATAGTGGAAGACTCAATATTGTTAAGATGTCCATTCTTTCCAAACTGATATGTGGATTCAATGCAGGTTCATCCACATCCCAGCAGGATTTCTTATAAAAACTGACAAGCTTATTTGAAAATTGGCAATGAAAGGCAAAGGAACTATAGAAAAGCCAAAACAATTTTGAAAAAGAATAAAGTCGGAGGAATCACACTACCTGATTTTAAGAGTTACTATAAAGCTACAGTAATCAAGACTGTGGTATTTGAGAAAAATAGACCTATAGATTAACGGAACAGAATAGAGGATCCACATACAAGTAGTCAAATCGTTTTTGAAAAAGGTGCAAAGACAATGGTGAAAAGACAGTCTGTAACAGTTGGTTATCCATATTTAAAAAGAGAAGAAGAAAAAGGAAATAAAAAAAGAACCTTTGTTTTATTTGGGCACCTAGTATCCCCTATTGGATACTGGGCAGCCCCCTGTCCAAGATTTTATATGAATGTTGGAATAACAGCAAAAGGATTCCTCCAGGAAAAGGGCTCAGGTTTAGTCCAGAATGAAGCAAGAGTGAAGCCAGGTGGGCAGTTTTATTTTTTGTGCTAGAAAGTGGGGTCAGGATAAGGGTTTCCTTTGTGGGACATACATGATTTGAACTTTGCACCTACTGCAAGGGCAAGAGCTTACAGGTCTTCTGATCACCTTGTCCAGATGTGGGGCAAAAGGGGAAGGAGGAGTATGGCTTGAAAGCTCCAGTGCTCAGACATTTAAAAAGTCTTTCTCTTTATTAAAATCTCAATCTATACCTTGCACTCTATGTAAAAATTATTTCTAGATGGCTATAAGCCTAAAGGTAAAACCTGAAGCTATAAATCTGGAAGGAAACATAGGAGAAAATCTTTTTGACCTTGAGTTAAGCAAAGATATCTTATGTGGGACACCAAAAGCATGATCCATAAAATAACACATTAATAAGGTTTCATAAAAATTAAGAACTGCTCTTCAAAACAATGTTAAAAGGATGTAAAGACAAGTCACATAATGGAGGAAAATGTTTCCCTATCACATATCTGACAGGGCCTTATATAGAAAATCTATAAAAGAACTCACAAAACTCAATGTATTAGCTAAAGGGGTGCTGATGCAAAGTACCAGAAATCTGTTGGCTTTTATAAAGGGTATTTATTTGGGGAAAAAAGCTTACAGTTACAAGGCCCTAAAGAGTCCAACTCAAGGCTACTTTCTCACCAAAGTCAGCTGCCACATGTTGAAGTAAGATGGTGGGCGATGTCTGCCTGGTCTCTCTTTCCTTCTTCCTCTTAAGGCTCTGTAGGCCCAGCTTCTTCTGATCTCAGCTGTAGGCTGGCATAGGGCTAATCTCTTAGGGTTTCCTCTATCAGTTTGGCACAGGGCTTGTTTCTTTCCAGGCCTTATCAGCTGCTCAGCTGCTCTGTTCTCTTCAGCTGCAAACTATCAGGTGAATGGCTCATCTCTCCCCAGGGCCTCAAGATCAAACATGACAGAGCTATCTTCTCTCGTGTCCTTCTGGAGTGAGTATCCATTTATATCACCCCATCAAGGGGAACTCAACCCTGAGTTATGCCCTACTGATGTGGTCAAATCAAAGCCCTAATCTTTTATCAAGTAAATGTAAAACCTTTGAATTTAATACAAAGGGTATCACACCCAGAGGAACAGACCAGTTTACAAACATAGTTTTTCTCTTTTTTGGGAATTCATAAATAATTCCAAACTGCCACACTCAGTAAGTATAGTTTTGAATTTCATTCAGGTTTGCTGATTATTCTTCTGCCAGGATAATCTGTTGAGCCCCTCTAGGGAGTTTTTAATTCAGTTTATTGTAGTTTGCAGCACTAGTATTTATGTTTGGTTTCTTTTTTTAAATAAAAAATTTTAAAGTATATCATTCATGCAAGGACATACTTAAGCAACTGTATAGTAAAAGTGAACTCACAAAACAAACATGCATATCATTATTCAGGGCTCCCATACATCCCACCCCCCCGCCCCCAGCATTGTTTCGAAACATTTGTTACAAACTGTGAAAGAGCATTATCAAAATATAACTAACTATATCCCATATCTTACATGTGGTATATTTTCCCCAACCCACTCAATTATTAGCACCCTGTATTAGTATTGTATATTTGTTATAGTTCATGAGAGAACATTCTCATATTTGTCCTGTTAACCACAGTCCATCTTCCACCATTGTGTTTGGTTCCTTTTTATGATTTCTGTTGAAATTTTCATTCTGTTCTTATATCTTTTCCTGATTTCCTTTAGTTCTCTGTTTTTGTCTTAAGCTATTTGAGCATATTTAAGATAGTTTCTGTAATGTTGAAATTCTAGGCTTCCTCATTGATGGTTTGTGTTTTATTTTTTTCCTTTTTATGGGCCATTGGTTCCTGTTTCTTTGTATGTATGTCTTGTGACTTTTTTTGCTGCAAACTGGACAGTTCTGTATTTCAATGTGTTAAATTCTGGAATTTAGTTACTGGAGCCTCTGTTCCTTAAGCCTACATTCAGCTAGTGTTATAACAGATTTCTTTCAATGCTATGAGCTAACAACAAACAAAAAACAAAGTAAACAGCTTTCCCAGTCTTTGCAGATTGACTGTGCAGGTGTTCTCCTTTAGAGTTTAGCCAGCTTTACAATTAAGTCTAAACAACAGCCCAAGCCCTATACCCTAAAAGTGTAGGGTCTCTCCTGTCTTTTCTGAGCTTGCATTTTGTCCTGGACATGCACACATGGTCTTATGGATTCTCCTGTTTACATTAACCCCCCCAAATGCTCCCCTGCCCCCAGGAAATTCACAGTCTTTCCTCCTGATTTGAAGTGCATATCTTAAAGCTGGTAATCCTTTACCCTAGGCAGCTGCAGTTTGATTGTTTTCTTACAGCGTTTTAGTTGCCCTGCATCCTGGGACTGGTGAGACAGAGACTAGTATGCTGTTTCAGTCTTTCAGGTTGCCACTAGAAAAATTGGTACAGACATACATGCTTCTCTCTGTGTGCATAAGGGCTATTCTGTTCCCTCCAGAACTGGGACCAGGGACCTGCACTGGGAGTGTGGGTTGGCACCATACCAAGCCAGGGAAGGAGACAGGAAGGATACAGAGGTTTTCCTACCCTATTTTTTTTATTAAAAAATTTTTTTTTTGTATTTTATTTTTTAAAATACACTTATTTTTTTTTAAAAAGATACTTAGATTACATAAATGTTACATAAAAAATATGGGGGATTCCCATATGCCCTGCTCCCTATCCTCGCACATTTTCTCACATTAACAATATCCTTCATTAGTGTGGTACATTTGTTACAATTGATGAACACATTTTGAGCATTGCCACTAAGTGTGGATTAGAGTTTACATTGTACTTTACATTCTCTCCCGCACAATTTGTAAGTTATGACAACATATATAATGGCCTGTATATGTCATTGCAGTGTCTTTCAGGACAATTCCCAAGTCCCAAAAATGCCCCCATATTACACCAATTTTTCCCTCTCCCACCCCTCAGAACCTCCAGTGGCCGTTGTCTCTACATCAGTGATAACAGTGCTTCCATTGCTAGAATCACAATAAGTCTATAGTAGAATAACAGTAAGTCTTCTCTAGTCCATTGTTCATTCCCCAATCTTGAGTCTGTGATGGTGATGCACACTCCACCTCTAATTGAGAGGGGACTTAGATCCCATGGGGCAGATGGATGGGACTCTCTTGCTTGCAGTTGCAGACTCTCTGTTCCTTGGGATGGTCGTTGTCCATCATCATCTCATTGTTGTCCTGGGTGAGTCCAATGAACTGGAGAGTAGGTGTTGCAACTCTGTTGAGATTCAGGGCCCAAATGGCACATGGACAGCCCAAAGATTTAAGTCTCTTGGACATACACCTATCCACTGTAGTACTAACTGTAGGTTCAAATAGAAGGGACAGAAGAGCCATTTGTAGGGAAACCACAACTGAGTCCAACTCTGCCATACCAGGGAGCATAAATTCCAAAATAGAGCTCACTGGCAATGTGCCAAACTCCTAAGCTGTCTGTCCTGCCTATAGTGTCTGGGCATCTCCAGAATCCTCAGGTGCCCTGCTATGTGAGGCAATATTTACTTTGGCAGTCAATGAGATCCTATTGAGACGTGCATAAGCGTAATCTTTCGAGTGACCACCCGACTCACTTTGAAGTCTCTTAGCTATATAAACTCATTTGTCTTTACCCTTTCTCCCTTTTGATCAAGGTCTTTTTCCAGTTGCATTGCTAGTTGGTGCTTGGTAGTGATCCCTTGGTGCCAGGGAGGCTCATCCCTGAATGCCATGTCCCACGCTGGGGGTGGGGGGAGGGAAGGTAATGCATTTATATGCTGAGTTTGGCTTAGAGAGAGGCTACATTTGAGCAACATGGAGGCTCTCAGGAGGTATCCTACCCTATATAAATGGTCTTTTTCTTGATTTGGTCCTTGCCCAGTTACTTCAACCCTTTAACTGTTTTCTGGAGCTCTGAGAAAGATGATTCTACTAGTTTTTGCTTGTTTAAAATTCTGTGAGAGATGGAACCCTGTAGTGTTTCATTCCTCCTGCTGTTCTGGTCTGCCAGATGTGTGTTGTTATAATGAACTTGTCTTAAGGTTCTTTCCTTTTTCTTTTAAGATTTATTTATTATACACCCTCCCCCCTCCCCCCATCGTTTCTGCTCACTGTCTGCTCTCTGTGCCCATTCACGGTGTGTTCTCTGTGTTTGTTCATCTTCTCTTCAGGAGGCACTGGGAACCGAACCTGGAACCTCTCATGTGGGAGAGGGGCGCTCAATCTCTTGAGCCACCTCTGCTCCCTGCTTTGTTGTCTCTCTCATTGTGTTTCCTCTGTGTCTCCTTGTTGCATCATCTTGTTGTATCAGCTTGCCATGCCAGCCCATCGTACCAGCTCCGTGTCTTGCTCATCTTCTCCAGGAGGCACCGGGGACCGAACTGGGACCTCTCATGTGGTAGGCAGGAGCTCAATCGCTTGAGCCACATCCACTTCCCTTAAGGTTCTTTCTGAAAGGAAAGATTTGTGACTTGGAAGCACCTGCAAAACAGCCTCTGTAGCAATTTCAGTTAAGTGCAATATGTTGACTTAGAGTTTTCTTCCACCTGAACCTTGAAATGATGTTCTGTTGGAATTATGCCAATGATTGATTTCACTGCTCAAGTACACAAGGCTGTGGAAGGGAAGCTAGCATGATTTGAGTTTTTCATAGTGAAGTTGGTGATACTGATAAAGCACTATCAGTAAGTACTAGAGACGTAGCTCACTCTCTTTGGGAGTAGAAGTATGACTGGTATTTATGCAATTCAGTTAAAACAAATGGGAATTTGCAGAGGCATTATAGGGAATAACAGAAATATTAGTAATGATTCTTTGGTTGACTTAGAAAATCCACCCTGCTTAAATGGGAGAGGCACGCCAAGACTTGATTTTGTAATGGCCTGAATTAGAATCCTGAATTCATGTTGGTCTTTTGCATTGACCGTGAAAACTGTCAAAAAAGATTAAATTCTGAACACAGATGTCAGGAGGCACTGCAGTTGAATATGGGATCTTTATCAGGAAAAATAAACTTAAAAGCCGGAGCCCTTTAAAGGGTGGTTTGGAACAAGTATGGAAGGTGTGGAGAGACTGTTAAAAGGAGCCCTGTGGAAAATCAAGATGCATGAAATGGGCTCTTGAAATTAAGCATTTGGTAGTGAAGAGAACATTTAGATTAGAATACCAAGCATTCTTTAGTCTGCCTTACTAAATTTTGAATGATTTATTTGGGAAAGACAAACTTTAAAATGTTGCAATTTTTCTTGGAAGAAAAATGTTGAACTGAAAGGCTAATAGAATTATTTGCCAGATGCCTTGTTCTAGTTAATTTATTGAATAAATTGTACTTAAAATTCAATGAATCCTGATAACACAAATTTATAAATATTTACAGTATAGTAGAACTGTTTTAAAATCTATTCCCAGGTTTGATCGACCTTTTGAGTGTGTGGGTCTGGACTTTCCTGGAAGAACGATTGTAGGAAAGTTCTGTTTGGATAAATAGTATATTTTGCAATTTATTTTTATCCATGCCTACCTGAGAATATGGAGAGAACTACAGTTTTCCAGGAAGATTTCTTTCATGTTGCTTTTTTCTTATAGTATAGTTAAAATATATGATATGCATATTAAATATTATATGTAATATACATGAATGTTATAAAAACGATATAATAAACACTCATGGAACCTACCATTCCACCAAGAGCCAAAATATTGCCAATAACTTAATCATAATGTTTCAGCAGTAAAATTTAAGTCTTCTCAGGGACATCGTCTGAGTTTTGCCTTTCTTTTAAAGGAGATGGCATCTACTATGACTCATTGAAATTCTGTTCCATGTTTGCTTGAGGATTTAAAACAGGAGGCATTTAGATCTTACTATTTTTGATAAAGCATTAATGTCTTCTGGGATGCTTGACTCTTAGATGCTTTATAATGATTTGCTTTGCAAACTACTAGCAGCATGAAGAGAAGGTAGAAATAAATGGAAGTGAGACACCATAAGTAATGAAACTATTATGTTTTAAAATCCTGTGCTTTATGAAGATATGTTTACCTATTAACATGCCACTTAAGGTTTCCAAATGAATATAGATAAATGAGACATAGTAGAAAAACAAATTAGAGGGACCATTCCCTAGAGTGGTTAGAAACTCAGTTATATTTTCACAAAAGATAAGTTGAAGTAAAATCTGTTTAAAGAGCCTAGCACCTTTTGTGTGATTTCAACAGATGTTTGTATCCATTGGTTCTTGAAGTGTGATCCTCAGAGCAGCAGCAGCAGCAGCAGTATCACCTGGGAATTTGTGCATATTATCAGGCACTTCAGACCTTTAGATGATTATGAAAAAGTTTGAGAACCACTATTATACAGGTCTAGCTTCATTTTTATTAACTAGCTTAGGTTGGCATGATAGTTTGGTAATGCTGTGTGAGGACTTTCTATGACAAGGGACAGAAATCCAACTTGAACTAGCTTAAGAAAAAGGGAATTTAGAAGCTCTCTTCCCTGGATGGGAAAATTACTGGAGTAGCTCACAAATTCAAAGCAATAGTTTGAAGAATTAGGGCCCTGGGGCTTGGAGCTGCTTGTGTCTGCATGACTTTGTTCTGTTTATAGATTGAGTTCCCATGTATTCTGGACAAGTGGGAAATATGGTCATAGGCAGCTCCTGTTTCACGGCCTCTAAATTTAGCAGTTCCAGAAAGAGCTGCTTTCTACTAGTTTACAAGCCCACTCCTCAACTATTATATGCATAGAGATGATGGTCAGTGATGACTGGCCTAGCCTGGGTCATATGTCTATCTTTGGGAGGAAGGAGGGTAGGAAAGTATGCTACTCTGATCATATAATTCACTATTAGGTTCAAATCAGGCTCAACTATCTTTGAAGTAGAGAGAGGAGAAATTGGAGGCTAGCAGAGTTAGAAAATGGCTCAAAGTGTTAAGTATTTTTTTAGCTACTTTTTTTGTGTTAGAAGATTAACTACTTAAAAACTTGGGATTTGACATTTTAGGTTTATTTTTTTATAAAGTTAATTTTTGACACTGTAAAAATAAATATATTATAGAATTCTGGAAAATACTGAGAAATAGGAAAAAAAAAACACTTGAGTGTTCTGATATGTAGAGAGAACTACATTTTAGTGAATTTCCTCTGCATTTTTTCTGGCATAGTTGTGATCATGTTTTGATGTTAATTTTTAAATTTGTGTTTTCTTTTAACTTACCAAGATAAAGGATATGATCATGTTAAGTTTCTTGACATAATGCTGTCTCACTAGATATTTTTAATTGTTAATTTGTTAAATTTTTCTAGTTGTGCAGTTGATGGGCACAAATGCTATCTTATTTTAATTTTTGATGTGATTACTAATGAGGTTGAATATTTTTTCTATTTAACTATTTATAGTTCTTCTTTTGTGACTTTCTGCATGTTATTAGCATCCTTTTATTGACTTGTGTGAGCTCTATTTTTCTTAGTTTCCTAGTTTGTTGTATATAGTTTTTAAAATTTTTTATTTTCTTGTATTTTTTTTTGTCATATATAGTTTTGACATTTATAAATTTTATTTTTTGTGTGTATTTAAATTCTTCCTGACTTTTAATGTTGTTTATTTTATCATTTGTAAGCTTAGAAATAAAAATCTGATAAATTTTCTTTTGCTCTTTTTTGTTTTATTTTGTTTTGTTCATTACAACTATTTAATCTACCTAGAATTTATTTTGCAAGATATAAGATTTAAGGTATATTTGATTAATGATTTCAGTTTTTATATAAGCTCTATTCTATAATTAATAAACTTTTAGCTATTGTATTTGAAGAAAAACAACATCTTAAGCTTCTTTTTAGGTATTTCTGCAGGCTAATAGGTTCTTAATTCATTGTGAGGCTTAAGGATGATGAAAGATGACAAACTTGAATGACAGAATATATTTTAGCAATGAAAAAACAACCTCTTATCTGACTAATCTAAACTTTCTCATCCAAATTAAAACTTTAGACATTTGTGATTAGCCTTCTCTTAGTAGTGAAAGTGTTTGTATTTTCTAGAAATAACATTTGAGAAGGAAAATATGACAGAAATCTGTTTAAACAGTGAGAAAATTCTAGACTCTTCAGACAGCCCAGGATTTTGAAAAAGCCTTGTGTTTTGGCTGGAGCCCAGGAGAGGAAGTGTCTGCATCTGCTCATTCTAGAAGCCTTCCCAGTCACTGTAAGACAGCCAAGAGGACAGTGAATTTCACTACTGTGTGGTTCTGGAAGTGTCTGGAAGTTTGCGGCAAACTTGAGTTTTTGTGGTGAACTATTTTTATTGAGATTCAAGTTAGCAGAAAAGTGGAGTTATTTTTTGGCCTTTGTGGAGTAGGTGAAGCTGCATGGGACGAGTCAGAGGTGCCTGCACAAAGAGGAACAGGGTAACAAGTCAGAGTAACCAATGGGAGCCTGTTATTGGGGCAGATGGGTACTGTAAAGGTAACTTATTTTCCTGTAAGATAGTTAGAAGGACTTAAAGTCCATGTTTGTGGTTAAAGAGCAAGGAAAAAGTGCTGGCAGGCCATTTAGGACAGCATGGTGTAAAACCTTTCTTCTATTTAGTTGGTATCTGCATCCACCATGAAGAAGCCACACTGAAAAAAGACAACTGGGGACAAAGAGAAAATAGGGCAGAAGGACTTT
>JAQZBX010097221.1:0-11715 GCA_029593785.1 Cabassous unicinctus
TTTTATTATTGTTGGTGAAAATCAATTTTTTCACAATACAAACCAATATTTGTAAAATGATATATTGTTATATATGCGTATATATGCATTTGCTTACATAAATGCTATTTTTTTCATATATATTTTAAAAGATGCTTAGATTACATAAATTTTACACAAAGATTACAGGGATTACCATGATCTCCACATCCAGTACCTCCCATAACATCTCACATAAACATATATCATTATAGGGCACATCAACTGAAAAGTATATACACATCCTGGGGCTTTGCCACTAAGCATAGACCACAGTTCACATGGTAGACAACACTCTCCCACACAGTTCTGCATGGTATATGCTAATGTAAAATAGCCTATATCCGTCACCACTACATCACTCATGAGAACCCCCAATTCCTGAATAAAGCCCCTGTATTAAAAATTCCCTTCCCCTCCCCACCCTGAAATCATCTAGTGGCCACTGGCTCCAACTCACAGTTATAATTTCTTCCATTGCTTGAATCACAATATGTCTACAACAGAATACGATTAAATCCACTCTAGTCCATAGCTCTTCCTGCAATCCTGAGGGAACAGGAATGTTGATGTCCACTCCACCTCCAAGTGATATTGGGCTTATATCCCATGTAAACATTGACCTGGATTATCCTGCCTTCAGCTGCAAGCTTTCTCCATTCCCTGGGATGTCAGTTGTCCATCATTGTCTCCTCACCAGCTGACATGGTGAGTCCATTGAGCTGTAGAATAGGAGGTGCAGCTCCACCAAGATTTCAGGCATAGCTGGCACACAGGCCAGAGGCTCAAGTCTTTGGAAGTACACCTACAAACTCCAGCCTCACATGTCAGTTTGAGCAGAAGGGTCTGATGGGCCATGTGCAGGGAGGACTTATTTGAATCCAACTCTGTCACTCTCAGGAGCACAGATTCCAAAGTAGACCCACTGATAAGGTATTAATCTCTGGGGCTACCCCTCATTATATAGGAGCTGGGAGTCTCCAGAGCCATCAGGAGCCACTCTGTGGAGTGGTATAGACTTTTGTGTTTTATGAGATCCTACTGAAGTGTGTGTATGCATTACCTCTGGGATGACCTCCCGACCCTCATTGAAGTCTCTTAGCCACAAGAACTCATTTGTCTTTACCTTTTCCCCATTTAATTCAAGGACATTTTTCAGTTGTTTTTCCTGTTGGCACTTGGTATTAATCTCTTGTTGCCAGGGAGGCTTATCCCCAGGAGTCATGTACCACATTGGGGGTAGGGTAATGCATTTATATGCTGAGATTGGCTTAGAGAGAGGACACATTTGAGGAACAAGGAGGCTCTCAGATGGCAACCCTTTGGCACCCCATAACAGTAGGCCATGTTTTAATTAAAAGAGCAAAGACCCATAAGTCCAGACATCAATAACTGGAAACTAACAGTGGGCCATCCTCTTTGGCCAGACACTGCCCCTACACTCAGCGTACTGTTGCTCCTCCCTTGGAGAATGTGGCAAACCTCTCCAGGCTAGGAATTCAGTATTCCCTTATTGATTGAGTGATTGTCTATCCACCATGACCATGTCCCATCCCTTGATCATTTCAACAATTTTATATATCTTTCATGTATATTCAGTTGAATTTACTCCCATGAACCTCCATCCCAGACACCACCCACCAATGATCCTCTGCAGCCGGCATGGTAACCCTGCTGTGATCTAAACCTTCCTTGAAATGAAACCAATATAATAACCAAATACATTTAACAGGAAAATGAAATAATAATTATAAGCTTAAACGCAAGAGAGAAAATACAAGGAAACTCAGGAAAAAATAACTAAAATTAAAAGCTCAAAATTTTACAAGATATCATGGGGGAGAGGAAGGGTTCATAAAAGTCAGTGATCTAATCCATCAAGCAGAGTGTACCGCCCTCCATTCTATGCACGTGTGATTATAGTTCCCAAAAATGAAGGAATACAAAAGGATGACGATTTTAGAGAAATAGGTAATTCCAAAGCTTCATAATTGTCTCTCACGACTCTCTTTCTCTTAATATATATTTTTACTGATGCAGATCAGTCATTCCTGGACACATAGAAACTTGAAATCAAGAGCAGATATCACAAACATAGAAAATACTGGGTCATAATATCTTTCATTGGTCCCATTTCCAGCAGAAACTTGAATTGTGATTCATTTTTAAAATTGGCCAGAGCATTTCTGAAACATGACTAATAACTAAAATCCATGGGTCGACTTGGGTGTACAATTCCTGACATCCACACGATTTAAAACAAATATTTTTCATTGGGACAAATTAAACCAATATATTTTTTATCCAATGTGTACATTCCCTGGTTTTGGTAAATCCACAGTGCTGTGCAATCATCTCTTCAACCATTATTAAATCTTTACAATAGCTCAATAATAATTATAATAAATAATGAATAACCAGAAGAATAAATAAGAAAGTATTCACCTCTCAATACATTTGTTGACACTCACATACATAGGTGTATTTCTGGTTGTCCTAGAACAAATTTTTTTTGTTTATCTATCAGTTTTATTGATACATGATCCCATACTACATCATGTGGAAAATGTGAACAAAGAATGGCTAATTTAAAGCTGTTGAAATGGTCTTTATTTAAAAATTATGAACTACAAAGGATATTAGATCAAAGAAAATGTTAATTTTAAAAGGGTGTGTAGGTAAATCGATAATTCTGAGATCTTTTTCCATGATTTCATGATTGTTTCCTGAATGTTAAGAAGTTTCCAGATTTTGTTAAAAGGAAACAATTCCTGATTTTCTGGATATCAATATGCTGTTCTCTTGTGCAGAGAGATTGAGATGCAGGTATCCATGTACAAATACCTTCTCTAATGACATATTGCAATTTTTTAGAAAATATTTGAAATGAAATCAAACTCATTCTTACGGAAAAACAGAATCCAAATATACACAAATAAAAACCCAGGATTTCAGAGTACAAATATCTCCCAGCCTCTAAATGTCTCCTATGGCATATAAAGGACCTTGCCAAAATCCAGAAGAGAAAAAGGGACTTTTAGGGTCCACAAGGTGAAAAACAGTGACTCAATTGTTTACAAAACATCATGGGGGAGAAGAATGGTTCATAAAATTTAAGGTTCTAATCCAACAAGGATTGTGCACCTCCATATATTGTATACTCGCATGAGTGTAGCCTCCAGCAATGAAGAAAAATTACAGGAAGACCGCTTTAGAGAAATAGGCAGTTCCAAAGTTTCATATTTGTTTCTCACCACACTGTTTCTCTTAATATACATTTTAGTGATGCATATCTATCATGCATTGACATACATAAACATGATTTCTAGAGCAGAAATCACAATCTTAGAAAATAAATAGGCATAACACCTTAAAGTGTTCCCATACACACATCTCCACAAGAAACTTGTATTGTGGTTCATTTTTAAAATTGGCCAGAGCATCTTTGAAACATGACTAATAACTATTATCCTTGACTCCACATGGGTGTACAATTCCTGACATTCCAAC
The DNA here is from genome assembly GCA_029593785.1 of Cabassous unicinctus. NCBI lineage: Eukaryota > Metazoa > Chordata > Mammalia > Cingulata > Chlamyphoridae > Cabassous > Cabassous unicinctus. Next base: position 3,529 of record JAQZBX010097221.1, read on the forward strand.
GATTTCTAAAACAAATTTGTTATATTGTGACATATTAAACCAATAACCTATTTATCCGATATGAGCATTTCCTGGTCCTTGGTATATTCACAGATCTGTGCATTCATCTCTTCAATCATTATTAAGCCTTTTCCATAGATTTATAATAAGCATAATAAATGAAGAGAAACCAGAATGAATAAGATAATTTTCACCTCTCAATCCATTTGTTGACACTGATATGCATAGGTGATTTTCTGGCTGTCGTTGAACAAACTTTTTGTTTTATCTATCACTTTTATTGATTTGCGATCCCATCCTACATCATGTGGACAAAGTGAACAAGGAATGGCTTTTGTTTTTATAATGGGTAAAAATCACATTTTTCACTATACATACCAATATTTCTAAAATGATATATATAAATACATATGCATATACATGCATATGTTTACATAAATGTTTATATATATATATATATATTTTTTAAAGGTGCATAGATTACCTAAATATTCCTCAGAAATTACGGGGATTCCCATGTTCCCACCTCCCTCACCTCCAACAACATCCCACACCACCATCCTTCATCCTTGTGGCACAACACCCACAATGGATATACACATCCTGGGGCCTTGCCACTGAGCATAGACCACAGTTCACATCATAGACCACACTGTCTCCCACACAGTTCTGCATGGTACATACTGATTCAAAAATGGCCTACATCTGTCGCTGCAACACCACTGAGGACAAACCCCAAGTCCCAAAAAAGCCCCTCCACTCCCTGCCCCCAAAACGTCCAGTGGCCACTGGCTCCACCTCACAGTGACAATTTCTTCCATTGCTTGAATCACAGTATGTCTACAACAGAGCACCACCAAGTCCACTCTAGTCCACAGTTCCTCCCCCAATCTTGAGGGGTTTGGGATGGTGATGTCCACTCCACCTCCAAGTGAGAGAGGGCTTATATCCCGTGGATACAGTGGATTGGTTTAAAGAATGGCTTTTTTAAAGCTGTTGAAAAGGTTTTTATCATAAAATTATGAACTGAATTGGATATTAGATTGAAAGAGAATGTTAATTTTAAATGGTAGTGTAGGTTAGGTTAGATTTAATATAATCAATGAAAAGTAAGTGATAATATGGCACAAACACATATAAAGGAAAATAATTAGTGTGATGTTAGGGAAATCAATTATTAAAAAATTCTAATTATTATATTACCTATAAAATACTTGGATGTTATAATCTCTAGGAGTGAAATAAATTTTTGTTTTATCGTGCAATTTCCATTGAGGCATTCATTCTTTTTGAGTAAAAGAATGTCCTCTTTGGAAATTGCACGCACCTCATTGGCCTAAATTACCACACATAACAAGATCTCTAGGAAAACCATAGTATTTCCATCCAGCGATCCTCAGAGCAATGTATTCCAAGGGGGAGGAAGAAATTAGAATAGAATGTGAAAGTATTGTCATATCAATGAAGATACAACATTATCAAAAGTCACCAGACACCAGATACATCCCAGCTTAGGGCAATGGATAACATTTCCATGTAACATGAAATCAAAATTTTGCACTGGATTCCAAAAGGAATCCCAGGAGTGGAGCCTGAAAGACTATAGTCATAGTCATCCTGTCATTGCTGATACAGAAAAAAAGGCCTCGAGGCAGTTCCTATCAACTGGCCTGGCTTGTCTTTTTTCTACTCATCCAAAGAAGGGACCCAAGCTGGGTGCAGCCCAAAGAAATCTGCAGACTAATTTTTGGAGCTTGTGGGCATGGAGAATGGTCTGTTTGTAAAAGACAGCAGCAGAAGAGAAGTAACTGTTAAAAATAGAAAAGAAAGAGGAGAACAATCTAATCCTGGAATAAAGAAACCAATCTCTAATTCTCTTTTGCAGTGTGGTGTGGAGCTGGTTGAAACTTAGAAGTGAAAGAAAAAAATCCACTAGCCAAATCAGGACTATGTGGAAAAAAATAAATCACAAGAGTATTCAATACAAACACACCATGCACAACCAACTATCCAGACATATTGAAGGTAGGGAATGAAACTGTGTTTTAAACATAAAGTATGGTCACTGGCTGGTGGAAACAATGCCATGACATTTTATCATGTCCTCTAAGAAATATTCCACTTCATGTCGTGTGATACTGGAGGAAAGTGGTTTGAGCATTCTGACAGACTGCATAATTTATTTTTTTTAATTTACAGATTATGTTAAGAAATACCTATTAAGAAAAAGAAGAATGTGGCCAATTAGTGGGGGAAATTTGATTTAATGCAGTTTAGGATGACGATATTCCCTCATACAGCCATTTGGTGTATTTAAAATTAAGAAAAAAAATTTAAGCTCACGGTAAAATACAGATTTTAAAACAGTGGTTAATTATCTATTTAGGTCTGCAAATAAATCTTTACTTAGACAGAAAAAAATTTTCCACATACCCTGTCAACGCTAATTTAAAATCTATCGTTTTATCCCTTATAAATTGAAAACTCTTTTAAAATCAGAGCCTTCAAAGAGAACAGTTTGTGTGGCATGAATATTTTATATAAATATTTGGTCCAGATTTTCTTCCTAATAGTTATTGAAATAACATTAAACTACTCTAAGCTGGAGAATAATAATGGGAGGACAAGAAATGCTTATCAGTGATTTCTCCATTTTTGAAAAATCAAAATTTTAAATCGATAATTCAGAGGAGATCTTTTTCCATGATTTCACGATTGTTTACTGAATTTAGAAGGCTCTGGATTTTGTTTGAAGGAAATCATTCCTGATTTTCTGGACTTCATTGGGCTGTTCTAGAGTGCAGAGAGATTGTGATGTAGGTATTCCTATATAAATACACACAATTAAGATATATTGTAATTTTTTAGAAAGTATTGGAAATTAAATCAAACTCATTCTTACAAAGAAACAGAATTGACATATACACAAATGAAAACCCAGGAATTCAGAGTAAAATAACTCCCAAATTCCAAATTTCTAATGGCTTATGACTTATGAAGGACCTTGCCAACACCCAGAAGAGGAAAAGGGACTTGTAGGTTTACTAGGTGACAAAGAGCGACTCAGTTGTTTGCAGGATACCATCAGGGAGAGGAATGGTTCATAAAAGTAAGGACCTAATCCATCAAGCAGATTTTACCCCCCTCCATTATATGCACGTGTTATTATAGCCTCCAACAATGCAGGAAAAGAAAAGGAAGACCATTTTAGAGAAGTAGGTAATTCTAAAACTTCCCATTTGTCTCTCACCACCTTCTTTCTCTCAATATATATTTTTAGTGATGCATATCAATCATACCTGAACGTCCATATACTTGAAGTCTATACCAGTGACCCTGACCTTAGAAAATAAAGGAGCATATCAGCTTAAAGTGGTCCCATCTCCAGCAAAAACTTGAACTGTGATTCATTTTTAAAAATTAACCAGAGCATTACTGAAACACAAATTATAACTATTATCCATGGCTCAGATTGGATGTACAATTCCTGACATCGCCACAATTTTAAAAACAAATCTGTTTTATTGGGACATGTTAAATCAATATCTTTTTTATCCAATGTGTACATTCCCTGGTCCTTGGTATATTCACAGTGCTGTGTATTCGTCTGTACAAACATTATTAAAACTTTTCAATAGCTCTCTAATAATTAAATAAATAAATAAATACCAGTAGAATACAGAAGATATTATTCACCTCTCCATCCATTTGTTGACACTGACATACATAGGTGTTTTTCAGTCTGAGCATGAACAATTATTTTTGTTTATTTATCAGTTTCATTGAAATGTGATCACATACTATATCATGTGGGAAAATGAACAATGAATGACATTTTTAAAGCTGTTGAAAAGGTATTTATTTTAAAATTATGTACTGAATTGGATAATAGATGGAAATAAAATGTTAGTTTTAAAAGGCAGTGTAGGTAAATCAATAATTCAGAGATCTATTTCCATGATTTCATGATTGTTTACAGAATGTTTTGAAGGCTCAGGATTTTGTTACAATATAACAATTCCAGTGTTTCTGGACATAATTAGGTTGTTCTCAAGTTCAGAGAGATTGTGATGCAGGTATCCACATATAAATACCTGCTCTTATGACATATTATAATTTTATAGAATGTATTGGAAATAAAATCAAGGTCATTCTTACAAAGAAACAGAATCAACATATACAGAAATGAAATCAATGATAAGAAAGAGATAATATGGTACAAATATATATAGAGGAAAATAATTAGTCTTATATTAGGGACATAAATTATAACAAAATTCTAATAACTATAGTCTCCTTAAAATACTTGGACATTATAATCTTTAGGAGTGGAATAATTTTTTGTTTTATCATGCAATTTCCATTGAGGCATTCTTTCTTTCTGAGTAAAAAATGTCCTCTTTGGAAATTGCACACACCGCCTTGGCCTAAATTACCACATGTAACAAGATCTCTAGGAAAACCATAGTATTTACATCCAGCGATCCTCAGAGCAAAGAAACCATTGGAAGAGGGAGAAATTAGAATAGAGTGAGAAAGTATTATCATATAAATGAAGAGCCAAAATTATCAAAGGGCACCAGACACCAGATGCATCCCAACTCTGGGCAATGGAAAGCCTTTCCATGTAACATGAAATTCAAATTTTGCACTGGATTCCAAAATGTCCCCCAGGGGTGTAGCCTGACAGACTAAAATCATGGCTATCCTGCCATTGCTGGCCCAGGAAAATGGCCATGAGCTGGTTGGTACAAAGTTCCCTGGCTTGTCTTCTTTCTACTCCTCCAAAGCAGGGGTCTTAGCTGAGTGTAGTATAAAAAATTCTACAGACTAATTATTTGAAACTTGGGGGCATGGAGAAAGGGCTTTTAAAAAGACAGCAGCAGGAGGACAGGCACTGTTAAAAATAGAAAAGAAAGAGGAGAACAATGGAAACCTGGAAGAAAGAAACCAAGCTCTAATTCTCTTTTGCATTGCAGTCCAGTGTTGGCTGAAAATTAGAAGCGAAAGAAAAAATTCCACTAAACAACGCAGGATTCTGTAGAAAAAAATAAAAACACAATAGACATCAAAACAGACACGCCATATACAACCACCTGTCCAGACATGTTAACGTCAGGGTATGAAAGTGTTTTTTAAACATAAAGTATGGTCACTGGCTGGTGGGAAAAGTGCCATGATATTTTATCATGATCTCAAAGAAATATTATCACACATGTGTTGTGATGATGGAGGAAAGTAGTTTCAGTATTCTGACCAACTGCATAAAAGTTTGTTTTTAGTTCACAGGTTCTGTTAAATAATAAATATTAAGAAAAAAAAGAATGTGGCCAACTTGAGGTGAAAATTAGATATAATTCAGATTAGGGAGATGATATTTCCTCATACACGAATTTGATGTTTTTAAAATTAAGAAGGAAAAATTAAGTCCTCGATAAAATGCAGATTTTAAAAGAAGAATTAATTAATTATTTTGGTCTACAAATAAATCTTTTCTTAGACAGAAAGATTTTTTCCACAAACTCTGTGAATACTAATTGGAAATGAAAGGTTTTAGAACTTATGAACAGTAAACTCAAAAAATAAGAGGTTTCAAAGAGAAGAGTTTGTATGGCATGCATATTTTACATAAATTTTTGGACTAGATTTTTTTTCTAATAGCTATTGAAATAATATTAAACTACTCTAGCTTTGAGAAAAAAATGGGAGTCCAAGAAATGCTTCTCCTTGATTGCTCCGTTTTTGAATAATCTCAATATTAAATATATACTTCAGAATAGATCTTTTTACATGACTTAACGATTGTTTTCTGAATGTTTAGAAGCTCTGAGTTTTGTTTCAATGAAATCATTCCTGAGTTTCTGGACATCATTGGGCTGTTCTTGAGTGCAGAGAGATTGTGAAGCAGGTATCCATATATAAATAACTGCTCTTAAGACATATTGTAAATTTTTAGAAAGTATTGTAAATAAAATCAGACTCATTCTTACAAAGGAACAGAATCCACATATACACAAATAAAATACAAGAAATCAGAGTACAAACAACACCCAAACTCCAAATTTCTGCTATGGCTCATGAAAGAACCTGCCAACACCTAGAAGTTAAAAAGGGTCTTGTAGGGTGCACAAGGTGATAAAGAGTGACTCAAATGTTTACAAGACATGATATGGGAGAAGAATGGTTCATAAAAATCAAGGAACTAATCCATTAAGCCCTTTGTACCACCCTCCAGTCTATGAACACGTGATTATAACTTCCAACAATGAAGAAACACAAAAGGAAAACCACTTTAGAGAAATAGGTAATCCCAAAAATTCATATTTGTCTCTCAACACCCTCTTTCTCCTAATATATATTTTTAGTGATGCGTAACAATCAAACATGAACATACATAAACTTGAAGTCTACAGCAGAAATCACAAACTAGAAAAGAAAGTGTCATAACACTTTACAGATATCCCGTCTCCAGCAGAAACTTGAATTGTGATTCATTTTAAAAAATGGGCCAGAGCATTTCTGAAACGTGACTAAGAGCTATTAACCATGGCTCTACACGGGTGTATAATTCCTGACAGCCTCATGATATTTTAAGAAATCTGTTTTATTGAGACATATGAAATGAATATCTTTTTTATACAATGCGTACATTTCCTGGTACTTAGTATATTCACAATGGTGTGCATTTATCTCTTCAGTCATTATTAACCATTTTCAATAGCTCTATAATTATTATAATAAATAAAGAAAAACCAGAAGAATAAGGAAGAAATTATTCATCTCTCAAACCATTTGGTGACACTGACATACGTAGGTGTTTTTCTGGTTGTCCTTGAACAACTTTTTATGCTTATATATCATTTTTATTCATATGTCATCCCATACTAAATCATGTGGACAAAGTGAATAATGAAAGGCTTTTTTAAAGCTGTTGAAAATGCCTTTATTTTTAAAATATGAACTGAAACAGGATTTAGATGGAAAGAAAAGGTTAATTTTAAAAAGGAGTGTAGGTAAATCGGATATCTGAGGAGATGTTTTTCCATGATTTCATGATTGTTAGCCGAATGTTTAGAAGGCTCCAGATTTTGTTTCAAGGAACCCATTCATGATTTTCTGGACATCATTGGGCAGTTCTTGAGTGTAGGGAGATTGTTATGCAAGTAACCATATATAAATTATTGCTCTTATGACATATGGTAATTTTTTATAAAGGATTGGAAATAAAACCAAACTCATTCTTACAAAGAAACATAATACACATATAGACAAATGAAAACCCAGGAAGTCAGAATACAAATATTTCTCAGCTTCCAAATTTCGCCTATGGCTTTTGATGGACCTTGTCTTCACCCAGAAGAGAAAACGGGATTGGAGGGACCACAAGGTGACAAAGAGTTACTCAAATGTTTACAAGTGATCATAGGGGAGAGGGATGGTACATAAAAGTCAAGGACATAATCCATCTATCAGAGTGTACCACCCTTCTTCAATAACCGTGATTATTTACTCCAAAAATGAAGAAACTCAAAAGGAAGACCACTTTAGAGATATAAGCAATTGCAAAGCTTCATATGTGTCTATCACCACTCTCTTTCTCTTAATATATATTTTTAGTGATATCTATCAGTCATACAGGAACATATAAAAATTGAAATCTAGAGCAGAAATCACAACCTAGAAAAAAAGGGGGCATAACACCTTATAGTGGTCCCATTCTCACATCTCCAACAGAAACTTGAATTGTGATTCATTTTTTAAAATTGGCCAGAGCATTTCTGAAAAAGAACTGATAGCTATTATCCATGGCTCTGTTTGAGTGTACAATTTGTGACACCCCCACGATTTTTAAAACCAATCTGTTTTATTGAGACATATTAAACCAATATCTTTTTTATGCAATGTGTATATTCCCTGGTCCTTGTTATATTCAGAGTGGTGTGCATTCATTTCTTCAATCATTATTAAATGTTTTCAATAACTCTGTAATAATTATAATAAATAAAGAAATACCAGAAGAAATTATTCACCTCTCAATCCATTTTTTGACACTGACATACATAGGTGTTTTTCTGTCTGTCCCTGAACAGCTATTTTTTTGTTTGTGTATCAGTTTTATTGATATGTGATCTCATACTACATCATGTGGACCAAATTGACAAATGGTGTTTTTAAGGCTGTTGAAAA
>JAQZBX010097222.1:0-11715 GCA_029593785.1 Cabassous unicinctus
AATATTTAGGTAATCTAAGCACCTTAAAAAAAAATATATATATATATATATATATAACACAAATAACATTTATGTAAGCAAATGCAAATATATGTATATGTATTTGCATATCATTTTACAAATATTGGTATGTATTGTGAAAATTTTGATTTTTACCCACAATAAAAAAAATAAAAAATTAAAAAAACAAGAAAATACATAGGAATATACAAACTCCTAGAGCTAACAACCACATTTAGTAAACTTATGTGATAAATGCCAATATTTAAAAATCATTTATATTTCTGTACTCTAGCAATAGATAATTTTAAAATCAAATTTTTTCAATTACCAATAGTATCAAAGAATACTAAATAACAATGAATAAATTTTCCTAAACTTGTTTAAAATCTCTACATTGAAACTAAAATTATTGCTAAGCATTTTTAAAAGACTTAAATAAATAGAAAGTTATGCCATAAAAAAAAAAAAGCTAACTAGCAATGCATTTGGAAAAAAGCTGAAAAAATGGGGGAAATATTACATGCAAATGAGTTTTTATGACTAAGGGATTTTAAAATGAGTCAGGAGGTTACTCCAGAGGTTATGCTGACACCCATCTTAGAAGGATCTCACCAAATCCTATGGTAAAATGTGGCTCAAGCACGTGTGTTCCTGTAGTCTCTAGAAACATCTAGACTCTATAAGCAGAGCAGAGATTCTCAGAAATTAGGCAACCTATCATTGGGCCGTACATTGGAATGTATTTTCCCCAAAGCAACAAAGAATCATTTATAATTTCCCTATATGTGACTTTCCCCCTCATTTACTTGAACCTATGATTAATATTAAAATCATTGAATATATGTACAAAAGACATAACTCTTTGGTCTGTTTTTATGCCTGGTGAACCCTGAATCTCAGTAAAGTTGTAACACCCACTTTCCAGTTCCTTGGACTTGTTCAGGAGAACTAACAAAATGGTGATGATGGACAATGTCCATCTCAAAAAACAGAGAGTATCTAAAACTGCAAGCAGGACATTTCCTTTCATCTGCCCCATTGTATATAAGCCCCCTCTCAAACAGGAACAGAGTGGACATCACCATTCTAAAATCTTCAATATTGAGGAATGAACAAACATAAGGGGGTAATGCAACTATGGACTAATGCAACTTCCATTATTCTAGCAATGGAAGAACTTGTAACATTAATATAAAGACAGGGGTCAGCAGCGTTTCTGAGGGGAGGGAGAGGGAGGAATAGGTGTAACATGGGGAATTTTGGGGACATTGGAATTGTTCTGCATGAATTGCAATGATGGATATAGGCCATTATACATTTTCTAAAATCCTATAAAAATGTGTGGCTGAAAGTGTAAACTATAATGCAAACTATATTCCATTTGTAGTAGCAATGTTTAATATGTGTTCATCAATTGTAACAAATGTACCACACTAATAAAAGATGTTGCTAATGTGGAAAAGTATGGAAGGGGGAGGGAGTGGAGTATTTGGGAATTCTCCTATATATTCAATGTATTATTTATGTAACCTAAAGCTTTTTTAAATACAAAAAAACATTAAAAATATGTAGCAAAAAATCTTCAAAATCTTTTGATAGGTGGTGGTTTCCTAAAACTTACACACTATGCAAGAGCAAAATTAAACACTTTAGTCCTTCAAATGACTTTGTTAAGTTTGGGAGAAGGCAGCCCACAAAATGGGAGAAATTTTGGGGAAACCACATATCTGAGAAGGGTTTGATTTCTGTGTTATATAAAGAGATCACATAATTCAATAATAAAAAAGACAAGCAACCCAATTAAAAAATGGACAAAGACTTGAATAGAAGTCTATAGAAGTCTATAGAAGTATATAGGATATACAAATGGCCAAAAACCACATGAAAAAATGTTCATCATCACTAGTAATTAAGGAAATGCAAATCAAAATTACCATAATATATCATATTAGTCATATTAGTCAGGGTTCTCTATGGAAGCAGAGCCTATAGGAGATATCTGTAAATAGTATGTGAGTTTATAAAATTGTCTCACATAACCATGGGGATGCACATGTCCAAATTCCATTAGGCAGACTGTAATCCAAGTACTCCAATGAAGGTCCTCAAATTCCCCAGGGGATGCTGACTGTCTGAAGTAAAGATAGATTGCTGTTGTGTATGTCCAAATTTATGGTTTGGTGGGTCAGACAATAACCAGCTCAGGATTGGTAACTCAACTCTCATGGTAACTTTTTGGCCCATGGTTAAGCATTCAGTCTCTATTAAGGGCCAGTAGCAGGCCAAAAGCTGTTTCTCATAAGGAGAGTAGTTATCTAAGGAAGATGGCAGGTCTTTGCTACAAAATCCTAAGGGTCTGCATTGTGATTCTCAGGGGCCTGCGAAAGTCTCCAGATGGCACATCTATTTGCACCATTGTATATGCTGGATCATATGGCCCAAGTGGCAGTGCAGCATGCACAGCAGCCTAGATCTGTCACAGAGTCTCTTCTTGTTTTGATCCCCAGTCAAAACTAGCAGCTTTTCTGGTCACTTAGTTAATGGTCTGGAATAGCATACCAAATGTAGAATATGTTGTCACCAAAATTCAAAAAGATCAACTAAGCATTGTGCCTCATTTTTGGTCATAGGCGGAGCAAGATACAACAGTTTATCATTCACATTAGAAAGGAAATCTCAACATGCTCCAGACCACTGGGCACCTAGACATTTTACTAAGATGGAAAGCCCCTGTATTTTTGGTGGATTTATCTCTCATCGTCTCTCAAGCAAATGCTTTAAAATAAGTCAAGTATTTGCTACTTCTTTCTCACTGGGTTCAATGAGGATGATATCATCAATATAATGGACCAGTGTGATATCTTGTGTGAGGGAGAGATTATTAAGTTCCCTTTGGACAATATTATGACATAGGAAAAGATAGTTGTTATACTCCTCAGGCAGGACAATAAACATATATTGCTGGCCTTGCCTAGTGAAAGCAAACTGTTTCTGGTAGTCTCTAATAATGTCAATTGAGAAAAAAGCATTTGCAAGAGCAAAAGCTGCATACCAGGTACCAGGGGATGTGATAATTTGCTCAAAGATACCATATCTGGTATCTCTTCAGGTGGGCATTAGATGGAAGACTCCTCAGGATAGGGGGAGGTTGTATTGTTGCTGCCTTCAGGAAGTTGATGAAGTCAGGACTCCTTGGGGCAGCCTGTAGGTAGGGTGCTGCATATTTGATGTTGGGTGGTTTTCTCCTCAGAGCAGGGAGGAAGTTGGTTGGTTGTCTCCTCATTGCAGATGATTACAGATTTATCTGGCAGTCTCAGCAGTATTTAGTGTTTCAATGTCCCACTGCCATTATTGTCCACCCATATATCTCCACTCCAATTATGAGGATTTCACTCCTTTCCAGTCAATACCCTCAATTTAACCATAGACACTCTGCAATATTGAGATTATAACTCTGCCACTTGCACAATGAGACTGTGGATCTGATTTTCAGAGATCTCAATTCTGCAGCTGCAAAAAACAAGATTTTCTTTCAGAGCACATGCAGAAATTTCACTTCATTCATTTGGTCATTAGTTCCAAATTTGAAGCCTTAGGCTCATCACTTTATTTGGTAACTATATACAGCATATTTAGGAACAGCAAGCCAACATCACTGTATCTTTTAACTCTACAAAACTCTGTTAAGGTGCTAAAAACACTCTCAACCAGATCCTTGCTTCTTATAAGCATGAAAGTAGTCATATCCAGGTTGTATGCTCTGTACCTCTATTGCCAACTCACACCATGGAATGTCAGTGACCTTTTGTTTATTGGAAACAAAGTCATTATTACCCTTGAATCTAATCAGAGAAGAGAGACAATTACAAAAATCCTAGAACTTATTAAGAAATCCCATTTTTAAGATTCTGTTTCCCAAGAATCTCTCCCAGCATGAAGCTGCATTAGTCAGAGTTCTTTCAGGAAACAGAACTGACAGGAGATATTTGTAAATAGCATGAGATATTATAAAATTGTCTCATGTGATCATGAGGATTCATAAGTCCAAATTCCATAGTTAGATTGTAATCCTGGGACTGCATGAAGGTCCTTGATGATTTCCCTAAGAGATGCTGTCTGTCTGAAGTAGAGATGGGAAATCTCTCTCTGAATATTGAAATCACTTCTCTTTTTAAGGCCTACAACTAATTGGTTGAGACATCACTCATTGTTGAAAGTAATTTCCTCAATTGATTATAGATGTAATCAACTTACTGATTATTAAAGTCCATGAAATTCCTTTGTATTTAAATTAGCCCAGGGCTTGATTTATAAAACAACTGAGCCCTATTACTTGGCCAATTTGATGCAGTAGTGTAACCATCACAGATATTTCACTTCTTATAGAAAGGCCTTTTATTTTAAGGAAAACTACAAGTACTGGAAAGGATGTTGAGAATTAGGGACTCTCCACTGCTGGTTGGAATGTAAAATTGTGCAGCCTCTTTGGAAGATGTTTTAGCAGTTCCTCAGGAAGCTATATATAGAAATGCTTATGTCAGGCAATCCTTTACTAAGAACATATTCAGAAGAACTTAAAGCATATACATACACAGATATTTGCACAATTTTCATACTGACATTATTCACTATTGCTCATACATGGAAACAACCCATATTTCCATGAACTGATGAATGAATAAACAAAATGTGGTATGTACAGGTGATGGAATACTATGCAGCTGTAAGATTTGAACATGCGATTCTTATGACAACATGGATGAAACTTGTGAATATTAGGTTAAGTGAAATAAGCCAATAACACAAAAGGACAGATATTGTATGGCTTCACAAATATGAACTAATATAATGAGGAAGCTTAAGGAGTTAAATTATAGTGTTCAAGTTACTAGGAGATGGGATTGTGTTTGAGAAAGCATAGCTGATGCTGGATGCATGTAGAATGCTTAATAAGGTTGATTTTAAATGTTTGGAAATGGATTGAGTTGATGATAAGACATTATAGTGAGTAAACTAACACTGCTGATTTTTACGGGTGATCAGGGCTGAAAATAGTAGTGGAAGGAAGTTAATGCTGATTGAAAGACAGCTGGAGGGCAATCTAGGGACTGTATAGCAATGTGATTTCAGTCTTGGATGAGGATTGTGGTTGATAGTACCAATACAAGAATGTTCCTTTATTACAAGGTGTTAAGAATATAGTGATACATGGGAAAACAAAACTTACAGACCACAGTTAACAGTAATATTATAGTATTTTAGCAATATAAGAAAAAAAGCTACTATATTAATGCTAAAGATCAAGAGTGGGGATATAAATTGTTATGGGCATCTTCCTTTAGTAATAATAAAACATTTTAAAATGGACTGAGGTGATATTAGCACATTTTGATGAAATTGAAAGTCACTGAATGTGCACTTTGAATGGATTGTACAAGGCAGGAGTCTGTATAACACAGTAAACATTGTTGTAGATGATTGACTTTGGTTAACAGCAGAAATTTGAGAAAGTTCTCTCAGGACATATAACAAATGTACAATAGTAACACATGGTGTTATTAATATGATTTGTGGGAAATATACATTTAATGTAAGCTATGTTGTTTAAATAGCAGTGGTATTATGACAATGTTCTTTCAGCATTTGTAATAAATATTTCACAGCAATGTTAGGTGATGGTGGGGCAATATACTTGATCACTGTGTGGTATGCATGATTGTTTTATAATCTCATGTTTCTAACTTAATAAGTATGTATTGCTTAATTTCAATGCATTTGTGAATTTTCCTGTTCTTCTGTCCTTGATTGTATTGTGTTGTTTCAAGATGATTTTGACTTTTTAAATTTTCAGAGATTTGGTTTTTGATCTAATGTATCTTCTATTCTAGAAGATGATCCTCATGGAAGTCTCCTTCTATCCCAATACCTGTTTGGCACAGTTCTTGAGATCACGCAGAATGAGAGAGAACACTGGAGAAAACGGAACTTTGTTTTTAATTGTTTTATTTTCTTGAATTGCTAACGCTTTTCAATAAGTAGTGAGATAATTTTTTCAATCCTTTCACTTTCAACCTATATGTAAATAAAGTGCATTAAAAAATTGCTGAAATCATGCAAAATGGTGAAAGACTGAAAGTTTTGTCCTATTGTCTGTTATGAGACAAGAATGCCTACTTTCACCACATTTATTTTCAACATTGTACTGGAAGTTACATAGGAATTGGGCAAGAAAAAAGAAAAAAATATATTCCTCCAAATTGGCAAGGAAAATTAGATCTATCTATAATCAAAAAGAACATGTTACTATTTTGGAGTATTCCAAAGGACCAAGAAGGAAGGTAGTAAAGCTAATAAAAGAATTCAGCAACTTTGTAGACTAACATATCCTCATGCATTTTGTATATTATATATATATCAGTAATCTTTCTATCAACCGGGAAGTACTATCTGAAAAGGTAATCAAGAAAATAATTCAATTTTCAATAGCATCTAAAAGAACAAAATATCAAGGAATAAATTAAATCAAGAAAATGAGAGATTGTATACCCTGAAATCTACAAATGATTAAAAAGTAAAATAAGACCCAAATAAATGTAAAGATATCACGTGTTTATAGACAGAAGACAATATTGCTAGGATATCAATATTACACAAATGATCTACAGATTCAACTCAATAACCCTAAAAATTCTAGCAGCCCCTTTTGCAAATATGAAATAGCAAAACATCAAATTCATATGGAAGTGCTACACTCTGAAGAACAACAACAGCCAAAAGAGAACCAATTTGCAAAAATGGTGAAAGATATTTTTGCATTTATTTGTTTGCTTTTTTGGTTCCTGAGAGGCAAGGAAATCTCTGTTTTAACAATAACTGGATGCAAACTTAAAGAACTCACAGTTCAGGGAGTAAATTCCAGAGTTCATATCCTAAAATACTAAAATGCACCAAGTGTAGCAAAAGACTACAAGACAAACAAAGAAACAAAAAGTTATGATCGATGCAAATGAACAAGTTAGAACTTCAGAAACCATCAATGGGGAAAACCAGACTATGTGATTTTACCAAATACAATTGATTGTAAACTTTGAGTGAATTCTATCAATAAAATTAATTTGTTTAAAAATTTTTAAAAATATCAATAAGGTCCTATGGTCCAAAAATGTGGTGATTTAAGTACCAGAAAGAGTAATATTTGCAACTGATTGGAAAGTATATAATATTTTTTAAAAATCATTGGTCACCTTTGATGTTACTAAGAAATCTAATAATTATTCTATAAATTAATAAAGTCAAGTGATAAGTCATTTTTAAAAAGAAGGAATGAAGTCATAAAGCATATGACAACATAGAGGACATTATGTTGAGTGAACCTAGCCAGATCCAAAAGGACAAATACTATATCATTGTGCTACTATGAACTAAATATATTGTGTAATCTCATGGAGTTAATAACTAGAATATTGGTCACCAGAAAATAGAATAAGGTTAGAGAATGTAAAGTTGACGGTTAATCTGTGCGAATTGGTAAAAAGTTTGTTCTTAAATCTTTGGAAACGAAAAACATTGTGAAAGCACACAATAGTGTTTGTAACTAACAGTGCTAATATATGGGTAAGAGAATGGAAGAAAGAGAGAGTCTATGGCTATGTATATTTCTAGAAGGAAAGCAAAAAATGTAACATGGGACTGTATAGCATAGCAAAAAATCATGTGAAATATGAGGATGGGTAATATTGTGTATATAAGATTGTTTTTCTTTGAAACTGAACAAATGTGTGCTAATTTTACAAGGCATTGATATTAAGCAAAAATATGACCAAAGCAAAATATGGACAATAGTGTGTTGTAATATATTAATAATCTTCCATTAAGGGTAAAACAAAAACAAGGAAACATATTAAGTGAAAGAAATTAGACAAAATTGTACTACATACTGTTTGACTCCATCTATACAATAAATAAATTCAAATAATTAGAAACAGAATAGAAGCTATGTATAGCAGATGAACCACAGAAAGATTGAGAGGTGATTGTTAAGGGGTAAGTAGGGCTTTTTGTTTGTTTTCTTTTTGCTTTTCATTAGAATAATGAAAATGCCTTAATAATGATTGAAGTGATTAGTGTATATCTATGTGATTATACCAAATACCATTGATTGTACACATTGAATGGATTGTATGCTTTATTAATATGTATCAAGAAAATTAATTTTAAAAAGAAAGCAAAACTCCTATGAGTAACTATAAGTCTATAGTAGATGGAAGAATTTTTATCATTGATATGCAGGCAGTGGCCACTGTAGGTTCTGAGGGAAAAAAGATTGGAAAAATAGTTCTAATATGGGGGCATTTCTGGGACATTGGAATTGTCCTGAATGATGTTGCAATAACAAATACAGGGCATTATATATCTTGCCATAACTTACAAAATTGTGCAGTAAAGAATTTAAATTATAATGTAAAGTGTAATCTGCACTTAGTGGCAATGTTCCAATATGTGTTCACCAACTGTAACAAATGTACCACACTAATGAAGGAATGTGGGAAAGTGTGGTAGGGGTAGGGAGTGGGGCATATGGGAATCCCTTAAATGTTTTATATATCATTTATGTAATCTAAGTATCTTTAAAAAATAAAAAAATACTAAAAAATGTCCTATGAGGTGCAGAAGTATTTAATTTTGAGGAGGTCTCATTTATCTCATATATTTTTGCTGCTTGAGCTTTGGGTGTAAGGTTTAAGAGACCCCCACCTACTACAAGCTATTGTAGATGTTTCCCTACATTATCCTCTAGAAGTTTATGGTCCTGGCTTTTATGGTTATATCTTTGATCCATTTTGAGCTGATTCCTGTACAGGGAGTGAGATAGGGGTCCTCTTTCATTATTTTGGTTATCAATATCCAGTTCTCCCAGCAACATTTGTTGAATAGGCTGTTCTGTCACAGAAGTATGGATGTGGTAGGCTTATCAAAAACCAATTGGCCATAGAGGTGAGTGTATATTTATGAACGATCAGTTTGACTACATTGATCAATATGTCTATCTTTATGCCAATACCATGCTGTTTTGACTACTGTACCTTTATCAAACACTTCAAGTTCAGAAAGCATAAGTCTTTCCACTTTGCTCTTCTTTTTAAAAATGTTTTTGACTGTTTGGGACCCCTTTACATTTAAGTAAATTTGGTAATTGACTATTCTATTTCTGTAAAGTAGACTGTTGGAATTTTGATTGATATTGCATTCAATCCAAAAATCAATTTGTGTAGATTTGACATCTTCACAAGGTTTAATCTTACAATCCATGAATGCGGAATCTACTTCCATTTGTTTAGGTCTTCTTTGATTTTCTTACCAGTATTTTGTAGTTTTCTGAATTCAGATCCTTTACATTCATGGTAAAATTTATTCCTAGATATTTGAGTCTCATTTTTCCTATTGTAAATGGATTTTTTCTTGATTTCCTCCTCAGCTTGGTCATTATTCGTGTGTAGAAATGCTACTGATTTTTGTGTGCTGATTTTGTATCCTGCCACATTGCTGAACTAATTTATTTGCTCAAATAACTTTGTTGTAGATTTCTCAAGATTTTCTAAATATAGAATATTGTCATCTGCAAATAGTGAGTTTTACTTACTCTTTTCCAATTTCGATACTACCCTTGTTCCCTTTTGGTTACTATTTGCATGAAATATATTTTTCTAACCTTTCACTTTCAGTCTATTTTCATCCTTGTGTCTAAAGTGAGTCTCTTGTAGAAGTATATTGATGGCAGATGTATTCTTATCCATTCTGTCAGCCAAAGTCTTTTGATTGGAGAGTTTAATTCATTAACATTCAATGATATTACAGTGAAAGCATTACTTATTTCAGCCATTTTTTTTCATTTGGCTTTTATATGTCATATCTCATTTTCACTTTTTTGGTTGCCATTTTTGATAGTTTTTACTTCTACATGCTCCTCCAAGCATCACTTTTTTCTCTCTTCTGGCTGCAGAACTCCATTACATGTTTCCTGCAGAGCTAGATTCTTGTTTGAAAACTTTCTTAGTTTCTGTTTATGTGTTATTTTAAACTCACTGTTATATTTGAAAGACATATCAGATTTTTTTATTACAAAAGTAATTATTTATTATGACAAAAATAAAACTGTTGACCAAAAACAAATGAATGCTACACTGTATTGCACCATGACTGTAAATGAGCCAAAACCTGTCTACAAATGAGTGTTCCAGAGCAAACAGCATCCCTTTACTTGGGTGAACAGGCATGCAGGCAACCTGTCATAACTGCAAAAATAAAAGTCATAAGTCCCAACAATCTAAATAGATAAAATAGGACTTTTATGACAGTAATGAGCTATTAACTTTTAAAAACATGTTTTAAACAACTCCACCATTAGAAGAGCATGCTTTGAACCATTTTCAACTAATGATGATATATATGCACTAAGTAACTTAAGGTTTGCTCTTTTCATTTTCCCAATGCTTGTTATATACTGTACCAACAGCACACATTTCTGCCAATTGGTTGGGGTCAGAAGCACAGTTTGTGGCATGAACATCACTTTTTCCCTCTGTACAATACCAAGGCCCACACAAAGAGGCAATCCATTAACTCTGGCCTTTTTAGCCATCTTCTGTTCCACCAAGCTGACGAGCCAAGCTATTGCTAGAATTTCTGCAGAAAGGATAGAGCTTGATGGGTAACAGTTTGTACTTCAATCTTAAGAACTGAACATAAATATGAATGCACACTTTAAAGAGATTTTGCATTCTGAGCCAAGAAGTATGGAGAAGAGTGGGTCTGCTGCTTTCTCTTGATTGACTGCACCGACGGACATTCAGATGGCCAGGTATGACTGGAAAGCATGAATCCTCTCCTGATTAAGAGAAATGCAGAGCAAGGCTCTAACTGCTTGTAGATATTGTGGTCTGTTTTTGAAACAGATGAACAGGGAGTCAAAATTCCAGTATTACATAATTGGAAAAATGATAACCATCATTTTATTTCACACTATTAATGAAATATTAGCAGCTAAACTTTTTTGTAATCAAAATTAAAAGTTTCCATAACTCCATTGAACTGTTTACTCCAAGAGAATAGGGACTGCAGAGTCTGTGAAATTTCCTGAGAGAAAAATGTAAGATTATAATGATTATTGTCCTTCTTGTGATTAGGGGTAAAACATGAAAACAATTATATTTACTCAAGATCAACTGGTAGTCATTTGATAACTTACCAACACTGATGGAAATATATTCACAGTGTAATATAATAAATCAAACTTTAGAAATTTTCCTTTCCTTAACATGGTTTCATATAAGCAATTAAATATTGACCAAGCACTTGCCATGTGCTTTAATAAAGATCATATGTGAATATGACATGCCATGTTATCCCTGCTGGTGGTAAACAATTGAAAACAAAACAAAAGCCCCAAGGAATGTTATCCCTTAGTTTTGAATTTTGCATATTTCAAATAGTTTGGGTGAAAGAGGGCATTGATGGGACAGTGCAACATCTCATGATGTGAGCAAAGCACCTTATGGACTGAGAATGAGGTAATTTTTTAATTAAAATCTTACAAATTTGTGCATAAGAACATTTCCATTTATTCCCTATTTCAAAAGATATGCAAAGAACATTTTATTATTTCCCCATTCTGGAAAACATGCAGCTTTCTGCTTTAAAAAAAAAAAAAAAGGG
>JAQZBX010097223.1:0-11715 GCA_029593785.1 Cabassous unicinctus
CCACTTTCAAAAACACTATACAATTTCATGGGTAATGCAAGTTAACTTAATAGAATAGTCACAAATGTTTCCCCTTGTCACTTATAATATTACTGTCATTTATTTCACTTATCATGAAACCAATATATAATATACATTATAACCAATAATATAAGTTTTTCATATTATTATTTTGAACAAACTGTCATCTGTTATATCACTTATGAATAATAAAATTTAAATATTTTATTTTACCTAGAGTTGTTCCTTCTCTAATGCGCTCCCTTCTCAAGTTGGTCAGAGATTTTGACGTATGTAATTTTTCTTCTCTCTGAAGAACATCTTTAAAATTTCCTTCAAGGTATGTACTGTAGACAAATTCCTTCAATTGTTGTTTTTCTAAGAATGTTTTTATTTTTCTTGTTTGCTTTTGATGAATTATTGTTGTGGATACAAAATTCAATGTTGAAAAAAAATTTTAACCCTATAAAATATTTCACTCCACAGGTTTCTTGCTTGCATCATCCCAGGAGTATTGTAATTTTTATTCTTATTCCTCTATATGCAAGATGTTTTCTTTTTCCCTTTTTGGTTTCTTTCAAAATTGTCTATTCATCATTGATTTTCTGCAGTTTGAATGTGATAGGGGTAGTTGTAGATTTCTTGGCATTTATTCTGATTTGTGTTCTCTGTGTTTCTCTGTGGTTTGGTGTCTGTAATGAATTGAACTGTGTCCCCCCAAAAATATATGAACACAATTCCATTTGGTAATAGGATCTTTAAAGATGTTAAGATGAAGCCAAACTTGTGTCCTTGTAAGGAGATGTAATTATAATTATGAGGGGATAAAAATTTAAGGACATGAAACTATAAGGAAATCAAATTTGGATGTAGTCAGTAGAAAAGAGAGAGAGAAACATGTGACAGAGCAAAGAATGATTTATTCCATGGATTGCCAGCAAGCCAGCACTAGAACCTTGTAGACTACAGAGGAAACATGTCATTGTCAACATTTTAATTTTGGACTTCTAGCTTCCAGAATGTGAGGCTGTTAAATGCCTGATCTTTTAAGCTACCCAATTTGTGCTACTTTGTTATGGCAGCCACAGCAAACTAGTGTCATCAATTTTGGAAATTTCTCAGCCATTATTACTTCAAATACTTATTCTGTTCCTTTCTCTCTTGCTTCTCATTCTGCTATTCCCATTTCACAGAGTTATGTCTTTTGTAATTGTCCCACATTTCTTGACTATTCTGTACTTTTTTCATTCTTTTTCGTCTTTACTTTTCAGTTTTGGAAGTTTCTATTTGCATATATTCTAACTCACTGATTCTTTCCTCAGCTACGTCTAGTCTACAGATGAGCCCATGGATGGCATTCTTCATTTCTGCTACAGTGTTTTAATTTCTAACATTTCATTTTGATTTTGTCTTAGAGATTACATCTCTATGCTTGCAATACCCATCTGCTTTTGTATTTTGTCCACTTTTTTCCATTAGGGGCATTAGCATATTAATCATATATATTTTAATAACTATATTTGATAATTTAAAAATTTTACAATATCTGAGTCTGGTTCTGGTGCTTATGTTGACTCTTCAGATTGTGGGGTTGTTTTTTTTTGTCTTTTAATATGTGTTTGTGTTATTTTTTGACAGTTGGATTTGATGTGTCGGGTAAAAGAAACTCAAGTAAATGGACCTGTAGTGTGAGTTTCTATGTTTATCTTGACAGGAGTTAGGTTGTGTATACTCTTTGCTGTAACTGTAGTTGTTAGGGGATAAATTTTCCCTAGTCTTCTTGTTTTTATCTCCCCTGTTTTCTGTACATTTTCATAGACATTGGATGTTAAATAGGGTCAGAACCTTGTCATTCTTTTAGCTGTTATTCACTGTTACTCTGCAGCGGCCTGGTTGATGTGGTACTAACTTGTGAGGAAAGAGCAAGCATTCTATAATCTTATGATTAGTTCTCTGTCTTTAGAAAGCCTGTGTCCCTGGTCCATTGCATTCACAAGTAGTTTTCAGATTTTTCTTTTCCACTTGGGTTAGATAGAAAGTCTACAGTGGGCTAGAGGTTTGCATTTCCCTTTTCCTCTGGTCAGTTAGGCTCTGGTAAGACCCAAATCAGTTAGGATATGGGAATTAGTTTCCCTTGAGTGCAGCCTTTATTAAGGAGGACATAATGCTCTGGGTGTATTTCAAAATGGTTACCCTTCACCTCCCCTGGCAGGAGCATGAGGGGTTTTGTCTCCAATCTTTACCCTGTGGACCTATTTGGATTCCACGGATGTAAAATACTCTGAAGTGTCAGGGTCCAATAACACCAGGCCACTGG
Source organism: Cabassous unicinctus (assembly GCA_029593785.1). NCBI lineage: Eukaryota > Metazoa > Chordata > Mammalia > Cingulata > Chlamyphoridae > Cabassous > Cabassous unicinctus. The sequence continues at coordinate 2,318 of JAQZBX010097223.1, forward strand.
AATTTTTAACTCTCAATGTAGTCCATATAGTGCTTCTATAAATTTGTCAATTACATCTTAAATGTTCTTTCCAGTACCAGTACTGACTCCAGCCACGAGCTTCTGCTTCTGGTAGTCTCTGAACTTCAGTATTTGCTTCTTTCTCCATTAGTTGGGCAGTGGTTTTCTCTGTGAGCTCACTTCTCTGATGGATCTAACAAAATTTGTTGATTTTCAGTTTATTCATATTTTTCTTCAGTGGATGGGAGTGATGGCTCCCAAGCTTTTTACATATCTTATTGGAAAGAAATTATTTGATGCCTTTTTGTTGAATGCATGTGCAAATAAATGAATGAAACAATAGATATTATGTGCTTGATATTTCCAGCAGTTGTTCTTATAAAGGCAAGAATGTCTCACTTAGAGATTCAAATCTTGGCTCTGTCATCCATTGCTATGAATTAGGGCAAGTCATTTAAGTACTTCTTTTTCTTTACATGTCCACTTATAAAATGATGTTGAGAACTCCAGTTTTATTTATCTCACTGATAGAGTATATCAGTGGTACATAGGGATATTTGAGTTGAAAGTGACAGAATACCCACATCACATTAACTTAAGTCAGAAGGGAACTCATTGTCTCATGGGTCGATCTTTATTTCTGGAAAATATCAATCCAGGACTCAAATGATATGCTTAAGTCCAAGTTTCTCCTTTTTCTTTCCTGTCCATGCTTCTCCATTGCAGGATCTATTCTCAGGCAGGATCTTCCCTTATAGCTCCAAGATGACTGAGGACAGCTCCTGGAACTACCTTCTTCATTTCTATTCTAGAAAGGAATAGTCAGAGTCTGTCTTCAATAAATTCCAGGGAAAATCTCATGCATCTTAGTGATTCTTTCTGAGTTGTGTATCTAACCCACCATCAATGACTGTGATTGAAGGGGTACCAATTGGCTTCCACAGGGGTTTGATCTCCTCTGAGCATGTATGAAATAAACCAACATTGGCAAAGGCTGAGGTGCAAATTGTTACTCTAATAACATATATACAACCTAAAATATCCCTTTGAACTATATTTACATATATAATTCAGTGCTGTTTATAATGTTCACAAGGTTATGTTGCCATCACCACCATTCATTACCAAAACTTTACAAAATGGTACAATTTAAGCATTAACTCCTCATTCCCCTAGTATCCTACATTCTAGATTCTGACTCTATGAGTTTGTGTATTCTAATTACTTCATATCAGTGAAGTCATAAAATATGGCTTATTTCAGTAAACATGTCTTCAAGGTCCATCCATGTTGTTCCATGTATCAGAGCTTCATTCCTTTATATGACTGATTAACATTCCACTGTGTGTATATACTACATTTTATTTATCCATTCATCAGTTGATGGGCATTTGCTTCCATCTTTTGGCAATTGTAAACAATGCTGCTATGACCATCAGTGTGTAAATATCTGTTTGAGTCCCTGCTTCCAAGTTTTTGGGTATATACCTAAAAGTGGGATTGCCAGGTCATTGGCAATTCTATACTTACATTTCTCAGGAATTACTAAACTTTCTTCCATAGCAGCTGCACCATTTTATATTCCCACCAACAAGGAATATGTGTTCTTATTTCTCCACACTCCACATCCTCTCCAAAACTGGTTATTTTCTGCTTTGTTTTTTATATATGTATATATTAGCAATTCTAGTGGGGTGAGAAATATCTCATTTTGGTTTTGATTTGCATTTCTGTAATAGCTAGTGATGGTGAAAACCTTTTCATGTGCTTTTTGGACATTTGTATCTCCAAAATACTTTTCAAGTATTTTGTCCATTTTTTAGGTGGGTTGTTTGTCTTTTTATTGCTGAGCTTTAGGGGGCTTATTATATGCTATATATTAAATCCTTATTGGATATGTGGTTCCCAAATATTTTATCCCATTGAATTCTTTGTCTTTTTACATTCATGATTAAGTCCTTTAATGCACAAATGTTTTTAATTTTGATGAGGTCCCATTTGCCTATTTTTTGTTTTGTTGCTTGTGCTTTAGGTGTAATGTTTAAGAAAACATTGCCTAACACAAGGTCCTGAAGATTCTTCTTTATGTTTCTTCTAGGAATTTTATAGTTCTGTATCTTATATTTAGGTCTTTGATCCATTCTGAGTTTATTTTTGTATATGTTGTGAAGTAAGGGTCCACCTTCATATTTGAAGCACTGCTCATATGTACATAAATATCTATAATTGCTATGTCTTCTTGTTGAATTGTTATATACATCATTCTAACTTTCTTTAGAGAATTGTTAGCCCTTATACTTTGTTCTATTTTTCTAAGATTGCTGAAAATATTGCTCAGTATTTTTATGTTCCTCTGTCCATGATCTTATCCATGAATTACATATTCTTCAATGCCCTTTCCTTCCTATTCTTTTATTATTATTAGCAATGTGCTTTCTTTTTGAACATTTATTTATAATTAATTCTTAACTAATTTTACTTGTTTCATTTATTTATTGTATTTGTTTATTTTATCTTTTCTATGAACAAATGTGGAGCATTTACTTGATTGAAAACTTAGATGCCTAACACTCTTTTAATTCATCTTTGAAAGTATATTTTTGTTTACTTTAAAATACATATATTCTAGGCCTAATAACTATATTGTGAAAACAAGAGAATGATATTATGACTTGCTGCTTAACTCTTTATTTTTTTAATGTGTGGTATACAAATACACACACACATTCAGAAAGTGGCATAAAACTCATTACAACTTATATTATTAGTACATGAACTATGTCCATAATCTCCTACTGGTCCACATTTCTTTTGCTATTCTTATCTTTCCAGTGAGATTTTATTTTCCCTGATTTACGTAACTAACCCCTGATGTATAAACTCCTCTGTTTATTTCAAGGGCACATCCTTTCCCTCTTCATTTAGACCTCACATAGAAACTTTAGAAGAAATTTTTTTCCGCTAACAACATATTTGGCTCTGCACAAAGTGGATCTGGTTTGGTTCTCAGGGACTAATGTTAGGAGAGATATCATTTTCAGTGGAAGATAATGTGAGCTTTAATAAGTTTGCATTTTATTTTTATCTACATGTGTGTATGTGTGTCTCTGCTTTGAAAGAGATCTTTCCCCAAAAGTCTTATGGAGTGTTTAACTTACATTAGTGGGTATCTTAGACCAGTAGCTTTAATTAAAATCTAGCTCTAAGGATTAGATGTGGTTCAAGCAGTTGAGCGCCTGCTTCCCACATGAGAGGCCCTGGGTTCGGTTCCCAGGTCTCCTAAAAAACAAACAAGCAAAACAAATGAAAAAATCAACTCAGGTGAGCCAATGTACAGTGGTTGAGCACCGGCTTCCCACATATGAGATCCCGAGTTCAACCCCGGCCCCTGGCACCTGAAAAAACAAAAAAACAAACAAGCAAGCAAAAAAACAAAAACAAATCAAACACCTGGCTCCACACCAAAATTATGTAAGAAGCCTAAAAAATAAACAGATATCTATGCTCCAGAACTGACCTATTCAATCAGCCTCTGAGGCTTAAACTTTTAATCAACTCAAAAAATATTCTTCTATTATCTCTTTCATATGCATTTCTCTACCCTTCGAAAAATTTTCACCTAATGGGATTCTTATGTTTTGTTTATTTAATCATATTTGAGTTTCATTTTTATCACATCTATATCTTATTTTATTTCTGAGTTCATTGAAAAGTTGTGGGATCACTTTACTATTTCAGCAATTCCATTTTCTTGGGTATCCAGTGTGCTATTCCATGCCTCATTTGAATAATCAAAATTTAATGAGTGTGCTTCATATCTGCTCAAAGTGTTTCCTGGTTCAGATTGGGCCCATAACACAAAACCATATTCTTTTGATTCCCAAGTGGGAGATTATATGGATTTTCTTTAACAATATTTCTTTAATTAAAAATTGCACAACAATTGTGTTATGAATAACTTTGGCCTTATACAATGATACATCCTTGTATCCTGTGCCCTGGTTAGTTTATTTATTCTTTCAAAAGAGCTTATCAATCATAAGCAACATCAACTGACTGCTGTCATATATGAATTCACAAGCTAAAATATTTGCATCTTGGGTGCATTTCAAAGATATTTGACCAAAATATTTAAACCTAATTTGCAAGGAAAAAAGTTAAGGAAGTAAAGTTTGCTCAAAAATCTGATATGGTAAGTAATCTAAATTTTGGTTTTGGGTTAAGTTTGATCTGGGGAAACCTTCACCTTTGATGACATTTAACTTTAAGGATTTACTTTCACTGAACTATAATTCAGAATTCATTCATTGGCTTCCATTGACAACATGTTGTGACAAATATTCTTATTACAGTATTTATTATATTTATTGTATGTATTAAGAGATTGAAATGACCATTCACTATAGTCTTTAATGTTTCCACTTTAAGAACTCAGGAATGCCCATGCTTCTCCTGTGACATTGGTTTTCTATATCTCAGAACTGTTTCTATCTTCCCTCTTTTCTTTGCCTATGGAGTCTTGGGAAAAATTTACCTTACAGTTCCAGTAAATTGTGTCCAACTTTCCTCTTCTTATAAGGATATAAGTCACATTGAATGAAGGACTTACCCTACTCCAGTGTAACCTCATTCTAATTTGCCTAATTCCATCTGTAATGACTCAATTTCCAAATAAGGTCACATTCTAAAGTACTGGTAATTAGAAAATTAACATATCTTTTAGGAAGCTACAATTCAATCTGTAATACTTAGGTTTTATCTTATTTATTTATTTCCCCTGATTCTCCTTCTTTCAATTTAAAAAAAAAAAATCTTGTTTCCAATTATGTAGCTTTGGCATTGACTCAAATTAATTTGTATTTTTAAAAAGTTATATATACAGGGAGACAAATAAAATAATCATTCTTGAAAGCTTAGTAAAAATGGCAACATGTATATTGCTATATCTTTCTCATTCCTGAATAAGTAGAATAAATGGTTCATTCATTTCTTACCAAGAATTATAAATTCCTCAGAGCCAAGGCCAATCAGTAGTTTACCGTTTCATTACCACCACAGAGAAGATTGCTTTACTTATCAAAATTTTTGGATAATTATTTTTTACAAGATAAGTATTTCTTTCTTTAAGGGAGTAACCATCAAAAATTCCTCTTTTTAAAGGTATAAAATGTAAGCCTCCAGTTGACTAGGAAGAGTTTAAATGTTTTTGAATTAATTTAATAGACCAGGATATGGAGGATTAATTGATTTAACTGAATTACTGAAAAAAAGTGAACAGGAAATGAATTTGAAATTAGAATATAAGCGTTTCCAGAATTCATATTATTAGGAATTGTCTTATGTTCTATAGCTTCTTCATAAGAATCCTTTCAAGCATCATTTATTCCCACTGTTTGTTATGGGTTGAATTGCTTTCCCTAAAAAGATATGTTGAAGTCTTAAATTTCTGTAACTACAGAATATGACTTTATTTGGAAATAAGGTTGTTACCAATGAAATTAGTCAAGTTAAAATGAGGTCCTAGTGGAGTAGGGTGGGCCTTAGTCCAATATGACTGCTGGCCTAATAAGAAATGAAGAATTAGACACAGAGAGAACAAAGGGGAGAATGCCATGTAACAACTGAGGCAGAGATTGAAGTTCAAGGATTGCAGGCAACACAAAAGAAGCTAAGAAGAGATAAGGAAGGATTGTCCTTTACAGATTTCAGACTTCTATCTTCCAGAACTATGACAAACTCTCCCTAACTGTTGTTTTAAGTCATGCAGTTTGGGGGACTGTGGCAGCTGTAGCAAACTAAGACACTTTTTAACCTTTACCTGAACTCCTCATTGAATTTTTGGAACTCTTTTGATATATCTAATATTTTGGGAAGAACAAAATACATTGGTAATGGAAGCAAAGAGAATTGAAGGTTCAATTCTACCAAATAATAGTAGGGGAATCAATGTCTTTGAAATAATGCTAATACTATGAACAAGAAAAATGGCATTGAGTGGTTACTGAGTGCCACACACTACTCTAAGCACATTGACTATATTATAAATAAATTAATTCTTATAGCAACACTATGAGATGGTTATTAATATGATCATCTATATGTAAAAAGGAAGGCTATGCATCACATAAGAATTATCTCTGGTTCAATGCCATATATTATTAAGTAACAGAGATTGAATTTGAAGCTCAAAGAGTTGGGGGTATAATTCCAGACCCCTTGCTCTGAAACAATATTCTTTATGTCCCTGGAAAGAAAATAACACAAAACACTTAGGATTACTACTTGGAGGTCAAATTTAAAATAATATATTGGAATTGATAAAGAAACAGTGGTATTTATCTGCCTGATAAAATATTTCATATGCAGAGATAGTTACTGCAATTTAAATACTTTTAATTAGGCCCCCTAATTTGACATTGCTTATATTAACAAAATATTTGATCCTTTGCAGTAAGATAAACCTTACTTTTTTGAGCTACTACCAACCATTCACTTCCCTACTTCCCAGAATAACTTTTCTTTTCATATACTCAAATTTATCCATAATAATCATAGGAGAATCCAATTGGGAGAGCTTGCCTTGCACAAAAACTCTGTCTATTGTTGGTGCACACAGGCATTCAGAGAGATAAATCGCCCTTTTGACTTTTAGAAAGAGGATTCTGCCTCTTAAAACATCTCACCCATTGAGGAACTCAGTGAAAATAAGAAAGGTTTTGAGATACTAGATAGCATAATAGCAGCACACCCATAAAACAATGTCTTTTATAATTTTACAAATTTATTTTTTCATTTACTTGTCATGTTCTTCCTCTGAGAAGATAAGATAAAAAAAATGAGAGCAAATGCTAACCTTTTGTTATTGTTGAGGCAATAAATACAATAAGACTTTGGTATATTGAGGAGAAAAAGAAAAGCTTTCTTTATATCACATTAATTATTTAATATAAAATATAGGTGAGTCCTGTCATATACTCACTTTGCTCAAGCACATTGACAAATTCAAATTTATGTGGCTTCTCAAATTTATATAACTGAAGTCAATAATATTTTCCATGTATTTATTTTTAATATATACTGGTGTTACTTATAATTATTTATATGTACTTGCATATGTTTACATTTGTATTATGTAGGATTTATATGCAAAGCATGTATATTGCACATAAATTGGGTAAAAGAGTGATTTTTGAGTAGATGCATTTTAGCCTCCTATTTTAGGTTTCTAACTACACATAAAACATGATTCTTCTCTATATACTAGAGTTATTCTGCTAAATGCTTGATCTCCTGGCCAAAAAAAATAAAATCTTAGCTAAAATTGCTAACATTATGAACATTTGTTAGTTAAGTAAACCTCTTCATGCATATTGTTATTCCAAACCTTCATTAAGTAATGTGGAGTACAATGTATCAGCTTGTGTGGAATAGTGTAAAATGGTCATGGAACCAGGACATCTAGTCTTTTTCCTGATTCTAAAAATAGCTGCTTATGTAACCATGAAAAAGATTACTATATTTTTCTGGATATTCTTTCTTACCTTCAAAAGAAGAAAAGAGGAAGAACAAATTTAATTTTCAAATATTTTAAGGCTGTAGGAACAATATTTTTAAACACAATATTATGTAACAGTACACATTTTAGATGGGTAAAAATTGAAGTATTTTGGCTGAAGAAGATTCTTGGTGTCAGATAGAAATTATCCTGATTAATTACAACAGAAAAGAAAATTATTGACAGCATATCATATAGGCACTAGAACTGGTAAGAAGACAGCAAAGCATGGTTTCATAAGTTCAGTTGAAATGCCTGTACTGGCACCTCTACCATTGGACAATTGACATTGCTGCTGTTTTTCCAAAGCTGTGAATAATTTCTGTACTCTGTCTTTGTTTCAGTTCCACAAAGTTTCAAAGATCTTATACATGAATGTCCAAGGCAGAAGCTACTTATGCACTAAATCACTGTGCCTACTGGGTTCATGATGGACATATAGAAAGGAGAAATGGAATTTGCTGACTCAGTAAATGTTACTTTGCCCACCCCTTCCCTACAGTCAAGCTCATCCAATGAATAATTTACCCAAAAAATGGAAGTATGTGGAAATATTGGATAAGTGCTATCACAATGAACTTTCCCCACTAAAAACTTAAGGATCTCAAAGTTTCCCAAAATTAAACTTCCTCTTACTATTATATTCTAGTTCATTTATAAAATGTTTGATGCTACTTACTAAACTGATTTTGCAAATAAATAATAGAGTTTGAAAAACCATTTTCTATATCTTCCTTGCTTCTGACAAACTCAAGCTTACTATTAATCATTATCTTTTTCCTGAATATGATTTGAGAAAATAATAAATGAGTGGTTCACTTACATCTTCAGAAAGGTTATGGATAAATCTTCAATTGTTCTATAGATACATTCTTCAAAATTTGAGTTAAAATAGAATTATAAGCTGGTTATTTATAGGAAAAGCATGGTGTTAGCTTTTATAAGGAAATAATTCTTTTGTACTTTTGTGATGTTAATAGTAATCACCATCATCTCCTGTATTATCTGTTTTGTAAGCTCTGATTTTCGTAAGGTGAACCAGCCTTTCGTTTTCCCATTCTATCAAGATAATGTAAGATGCCTACTAGTTTAAATAATCATAATCATTGTACATTTATCTCTTACAGGCAATATATCTGCATGCAAAGAATACTATTCATCATGTTAGTATATCATCTGTCTTGTGAACAAAATCATTGTCACATTTTGAAATGCTGGGCTGGAGAACAGCTGAAAAGAATTTTAAGAAATATATGAATTAAAATACATATTGTTACTATAAGGTACTGAAAACTACATTTTGTAGGGATTCTATTTAGAATGTGGGATAAGATTTTTTTATTTAGATGAAGCAGACTCCATTTGTATTCATCTTTATTCTAAAAAAATTGAGTTAAGAATAGAATTTCAAGTGTGACTTTAATCACTATAAATATGAGTTTTGGAAATATGTCCAAGATTTTAGAATATTCTAGAAAGTACAGGGTCCAAAATGGAAAATGTGGTTTCAGTCTGGATTTGATTAAAATAAGACATAACGAAATAAATTTGAAAATAAATAAGTTAAATCAAACAGCATAAGTACTGAGGTAAACAAGAGGCATGGGTAAAATTCTTTTGATATACAGAGTAAGCAGGTTGGACTTCTTTTCAGTCCAAGAGGCAAATATGAATGGCTACATAGGTGAAGAAAGTAGTGATCAAAGTGGTAAGCAGAAACAGGATCACTGGTCACATGACAATATAGGAAAAAAAGTTGGTAATAAGGGTGGGAATTCTTGCCTAGGGTAGGGGTTGCAACAATGTGTAACTAAAATCAAAACTATAGCTGTCTGCTCTTTCT
>JAQZBX010097224.1:0-11715 GCA_029593785.1 Cabassous unicinctus
ACTAATACAGTGGGGGAGGTAACCATCATTCCAAATGTTAGTCCTGGGCCCAAAGCTGTCATTTCCATGCCAAGTGTGCTGGAGTTATATACAGATACCCTTCTGAACCTGATATGAGTCATGGAGTTAGTGCAGGGTGCTCACCCTGTGGTGATTGCTAATCAGCCTCCTGACACCTGCCTAGCTACTGGGCACTGTATTTTCAGAGCTCCACACAGAAAGTTGGTGATGAGCAGCTAAAAGGATTCTACCAGTGTTGCATCCAGGCTAAAGCATGTGGGGTGGCATCTATGCACCAGGGTCCTGAGATACCTGGGAAAGGATGAAGGGCCAAGATCCTATTTGTCACCTTCCTCTGGAGCACTCCAATGGTTTTGCCATCTGTGTGGCCCACTGTCCCACTCACAAAGGCTTCTGAGCCTCCATCCCTCACTCACAACAGCACTCAGGGAAGACCTATTCTTGGCCAGGTGGAAAGTCACTTTTCACACGTTTGTAGAAGCATGTGAAAAGAGATACAAATATTGTTTTAACTGTTGCTGAAGCCATGGTTACCATTGAATTTTGTTGTTTTTTTATTGTCACTCCCTGAACACAGATGTCCCCTGGAGCAGTTGACTGGGCTGTCCTTCACACCTTCTCTAAGCTGTACAGATCTTTATGTCTGAAGGGGGTTTTTGATCCTTAAGGAAAGGAGCTCATTTTATGATATAAAGGGGCTCACTTTATGATATGTTTGTATGCAAAATTCACACATAACACATCCCTTAAACTTTCCAGGCCAGGAATAGTGGCCTCATTCAGCTGAATAATATTCCAGAAGGGAGGCTGCATATAGCAGTGGTTCAGCCTATGCCTGCTCTCTGAACTTGAAGGGATTCCTTTCTGGGGCAATTTTGGCAGAGCTGCAGGGAACATCTTACATATGTCTTAATGACCTATTTCTCCTCCCTGCCTGCCAGGTTAGACTTCCAGGAATGTGATGGCTGAGTTATGCACATATAGGGAACTTCAACAGCTTGAGCCAGAGAACTTCCAAAAGATTTCAGTGGTTCAGTTGCCTGCATCCCCCAGGCCCAGCTGTTAACATTCTCTTTTATTTTGGCCAATCTGATGTCAGGGAGGAAATGGTACCACTTGGTTGCTTTGTATTGCAATTGTCCCATGATAGGTGGAGTCCCACCAACCAGCCATATGATTTTGCTCTTTTCTGAGCCTTCTGTTCATATACTTATCCATGCAGGGGACTTTTTCCTACCTGGAAATTCCTGGCATTTGCCAATTTCCTGGAACAGGGATCACCACGGCTGGAAATTCTCAGAAATTCCTTTAATTCAAAAGACAGAAAACCCAGTGAGTTGCTTGGATATAAAAGTTGTTCTCATAATTTCTGATTTCTCCTCACACTGCATCCAAAATGGGGAGGATGAGATGTGAGCAGACCCTTTCCCTCCATGTCTGGGGCAGACCATGCCTCACATATGACTAAGTGAATATCATGTGGCCTCAATGTGAATGCACTGTCTGGACCAGCAGCTCCACCTAAATATGGCAATGCCAGGAAGTCTTCCCAGATTGCAAGCCTCCTTCATTGGTCAGATTTTTATAAAGCTCAAAGTGTGTGCCAGGGCTGTGCAATGAGCAAAACAGACAGAATACCTCCCTGTCCTCATAAAAGTTATGCTCCAGTGGGAAGGCTCTTGGAGGAGACAGAGAAGTATGACAGGAGGTTGATTATCAGAGGGCACTGTGGTAACAATGGCCATTCCTAGCACTCAGCTGTTTTTCCTCCCCCAGCACCATTTCATGCATCCTGTGCACCTGGCTGGATATACACATAGAGGATTTCTTCCAGTCCCTGGACTTTCCCTGCCTCAAGCAGCTGGTGGCCTTTGTGTAATTCAGCCTGACTGGGTCTGCCCTGGAGAGCAGTGCTTAAGTTCTCCTTTCTCAGCTGGAGCCCATGGAGCTCAGTGAGACAGATACAGAGGGTGAGAAGCCCAGGGGCTGAGTGCACATTAGTCTGCAGGGAAGAGGGTGGAGCTGGCTCACACAAGGAGGAATCTCCAGAGGTTGCCTTTGTGCCCTGGTGGCTCACAATCTGCGAAGACTTCCTGGCATTGGCATATTTAGGTGGAGCTGCTGGTACAGACAGTGCAATCATTCTTTTATTTGGGAAGGTCCATAGAAATCCAGTCCTGTTACTGCATCTTCTTCCTTTCCTTGCTCTAGGTCAGACCCAGGGTTACAAACCACTTCAGTGCCACCTCCAAAGCCATTTCCCTCACTGGCAGCAAACATCATGACTACTCTAGAGCTGTAGACACCTCTGGCACCACCTCCATTGCTACTTCCAGAGGTTGCATTATTGCTGGCTCCAGAGCTGTAGCCTGTGACATCACCAGGTATAACATCATTTACAGAGCTGGCAGAAGCTCTGATGCCACCTCTACTGCCACCTCCAGAGGTTCAGTTACTGATGGCTTCTTATCTGGAGCCATCAACTTCACCAACAGAAGGACCATGTCCAGGGCTGAAGGCAGCTCCATTGTGACCTCCACTATCACATCCAGATGTTGTGTCATTGCCAAGTACAGACCTGGAGCCAGTTATTTCACTACAAGTAGTACCAGTGCCAGAGCTGGTGGTAGATATGATGCCACATCCACTGCCATATCTGCATATGAAATCTATGCCAGGATACCCTTAACTTCTAGAACCTTCCTCACCTGAAACCCTGGAGATTGGGCTCAGTGAGGTGAAGCCTCACATCCTGACATTCCTTCCCAAGCTGGTGGCAGAAGAGATGACACTGATGGATGTGGTGATCAGCTGGGCTAGGCAGGATGGAGCTGAGGATATCTTCTCTGAAATCTGCTCTCCCCACCTTGCCATTCCCTGAGCTAGGGTCCAATGACCTGAGTATAAATGACTGATCCACCATTCTCCAACATGATGACTTTGGCAAGTCTCTAATTCTGAAGACCTCATTTCCCCTTTTTTTTTTTAGTAGATCATAGGAGACTAACCATAGAGATAGAACAAATAAAGGCTTGTCAGGGGCCTGGTGCATGGGGAGGCAGAGGGGAGCTTTCAGATGTGCAGCCTGGCCCATGACTCAGCAACCCACTTATCCAGGAGGACTCCAGAGTCTCAAAATGTATAAGACACTGATGGGCACTGGACATGAACGCAGGCATCCAAATTAAGCCCTTGGTTGTAGCTAGGGGATGGGCATCTGAACAAGAAAGAGGCACCAGAGGAACTATGAGGAGGGGAAGAAGCTGCTACATCATCATGTTGGGTATGGGCCCCTGTCTGGTGCATGGCAAGAATGAGGATAGACTTGAGGAACATACAGCTCTCCCCTCCCTGCCAGCAAAGCATCCTGTATCTCACATGTGTTGTGCAACAAGTGGGGGCAGAGAACCAAACCCAGGGACCCCCCACTAGCCTCATGCCACACCCTCAGCCTGCAGAGCTGCAGATGAGAACACTGTTCCTTGTCTTCAGGATTACACTCTATGTCTGGGTGTTTCATGACTGAGTTACACTACCATCCATCCAGCAGCTGTTCAAGAAGGTGGTGCCCTATCATTGTCTGGGCTCCATTTGGTTCCAGCACCACAAGAAGTGTAAGGAGCACCTGGCACCCTCCATGTATGCCACCATCACTCAATTGCATCATCACCACCTGCCTTGGGGAAAAGAGCATGAAAGCCCCAGATAAAGCCAGGGTTGTGGAACCTTGGATCAAGGTGGTCAAGGTATGCCACCCAAGTGTGGTTCTCCAACCCTGGGTTCTGGATCCCACCCTTCCCTTTTAATCAGTCCTCAGGATTGGATTCTGGCCTCATGTCCTCTCCACCATTCCCAGACCCTCCTTGTCTAGTGGCACAGTCCTTTCCTGGCATGTCCCTGGAGCATTGCACTTCTTACCTGTTTTATCCTTAGGTTGAGCTAAAATCTTCCTCCCTGTGAGTATCACATGCTGGGCCCAAGGTTTGCCTTTGAGGGCTTCCTGTGTAATGTCATCTTCAAGAATGTGAGAGGCCAGCTGAGGGGAAGTGATGCTGGAGCAGAAGGGAGCTCAGTTCCCTCTCATGGTTTGTTACTTTGTCCTTCCCCAGGAGTGTGAAATCCTCAGGAAATTCTCTTCCCTCCACACCATCCTCTCTGCTCTTCAGAGCAACTCAACCCCCAAACTGAAGGAGCTGAAAGTTTCCAGGTGGGCTGGCCTCTCTCCACAGTATTCACAGGCAGACCAGTTATTTATCCAAGGGTGGGCATTGTGCCTCAGGGGCCAGGGCCCTGATAGAAGGCAGCACTTTCTGGGTCTGGGACCAACTCTGGGGTGGAGCTCTCATTCTCCATCTGACCTGAGGGCAGCAATTCTTCCTGAGGACAGTTGGGTCAACTTAACTGTCAGGTACAGAGCTGGGAGCTTTCCAAGTGTTTGCTAAAAAGCCCCACATTTTTTCAAATTGAAATCGAAATTGATAAAAAAAAACCTGTTCAGGTTCTATGGCATAGGAATGCCAGTTTTGCCACCTGAGAGCTCACCCCTCAGTAACCTGTGACCCTGGAAAGGTCAGAGCCATATCTACTCATCTAAGCAGTTAGTATCCTTTGGGCCCAAAATCACACAGATTTGCTCTCTCACCACTCATCACCACTCCCCAACTTTTCCTTTCCTTCTCCTCCCCAAAGGGACAGCACCTGTGAATTCCAAACTATGAAGAACACCTTACTGAGCAAGGACCTGCTGATCCAAGTAAAGTCGAAGCAAGGGTTGTGCCGAGGAAAGACTGTGGGGCTCCTGGTTTCACAGTAAAATTTTCTTTGAAAATCTCCAGTCTGGTCATGTCTGGACCAAGAGGAAGAAGTATTTGGCCACACACAACTGGGGAGCAGTGGGGGGCAGTAGGTTCTGATCATCAGATGTGGTGGCAGCAGTTTGTCTTTTCCAAGAAGAGATGCTGAACCAGAAGATTTAGTGGTCTCTTTCTCATGAGGAAGATTCTCATCCTAGGGCCTTCTCACCAGTGACATATGTCCAGATGGTTATGAAAATTATTTGACCTACCTATATGAGAACAGGTAGGTCTTGTATGAGAGTGCAGATGATGAGGAGTCCCATGTGAGCAAAGACCCTAACAACTACAGCAGCCCATCCTGCCTAGCAGACCAACCCAGGCCTCCTCTTTGAATGCTCCTTCCCTCTCAACCCAGGAATACCAGGTCTTTTCACAGATTCAGGTCCTGCAGTCAAGCTGCACCTATGACCACCTGGTGCCTGATGAGCAATTTAATTCTTGGTTTGGGGCATTGGAGCAGCTCAGCAATACTGAGAGGTAAGGGCAGGGCAGAAAGTGAGCAACAACAAGGCACACTCTTCCTTTCACCCAGGTCCAGAGAGCCTGCAGCCAGGGCTCTTGGTCACCATCAGACCTGTAGCCTGGAGATCCCTGGGGCTCTGGAAGTTTTCCATCTGAAGAGTCTCTAGGAGGGAATGATGAGGTGTGTCTTCTGGTAGTCTCATAGCAGTCCTCTGCCTTGTAGCTACCACCTGTCTTGTGATTTGGGACACCATCCATGTCAACCACCAGCACATTCCAGGCCAAAAGCCTTTCAGATTCATTCCTAATCCAGGACAGGCAATTTCAGCTGCCTTACGTCTCGGTGTCACTTTGGTCTATGAGAGGTCTCAGGGAATAGACAGTTTTAGTGTCATGGCTCCTTCTCCACTCCTGACTAGCTCTGTGACAGGGTCAATCTCCCATCTTCTGTGCCTTGTTTTCCCTTGAAAATGGGTGGTGCTGAGAGATCTCTCCAGTGGTTGGTGCTCATGGCTCCTGTGGACTGAAGGAACACATGGAAGTTGGCCCAGAGCCCAGAGGGCAGTGGGAGCCTGAGGGTGTGGATGGGGTCTTGCTGGAGGATTCAGGTGTGTCACACTTCCTTCCAGCCACTAGAGACCTAAGGTCAACAATAATGGCACTTCTCACATCAGTGTCCAGTTTGAGCATGGCTCTGACCTCAACAGTGGAAATGCAGCTGCCTCATTCCCCACATTTGTGGTCAATGCCTCCAATCATGATCAGGAAATCCACATGGGCCTTGACCCTGAATTCCCTGATGGCCAGGAGAAGAAGGTGCCTGCCTGCAGCTTCTCCCTGAAGGCCCATACTCTGGTCTTCCCTTCCCAGTGCCCCATTCCCTTCCCCAAAACCACAAAAGGGTTGGAGGAGTCCCACCTTTAAAGACAGTTTCTTGAAGTCCCCTAGAGACCATTGCCAGCCTGGGGTTTCCTCCAGGATCCAGGGTTTCTCCTGATTTTGCTGCCTTTGACAGTTTGGGGAATTGATCGCCCCTTCATGTCTGGAGTTGTCTGGAGTCACCTCAGCCTCCAGTAGTAACACCACCTCTTCAGCCCACCCCCCACACAGAGCCATGCTACATACACCCAGAACTTCTGGCCCAGGGCTGCTGTATAACAAGCAGGTGGGCAACTCCTACATCATACGTGTCAGGTTTGATGTGTTCAAATGCAACAGTTACAAGAGCATCCTGGTGAGCTAGGCAGGTGGCAGTCCTCTGGGGCCCCTCACTGGGTCAGGCAGTGAATGTGGAATGATTGATCTGTGCCCTCCCTGTTCTCTTGGAGCTGCCATGCTAGTGGGTTGGGAAGGAGAGTGAATCAGATCCAGAAGGAGCAAAGACTGTTTGTACAAATGCAGTCAGAGCTGAGAATGGTAGATGGAGGTTTGAAGTTTCCACCTTGAGGTCACTTGAGGTCATACAACCTGGGAAGACCTCACAGGGGCAGCCCCTGAAAGGAGGTGAGGGAGGGGACAGCCTGGAAAGCCCCAAGCACAGCATGTGCCTGGGCCATCTGAGGAGCAGTTAGGAGGCCTGAGGTGAAGGTGCAGATGACTGGGGGTAAAGTGAGGTCAGAGAGGAGATAGGGACTGTGTCACATTGTTCCCTGAGTGAGGCAGGCCAGAAAAGCCAGATTGTGGTTGTTGCTAACATCTGGGTACAGAGAGAAGGGGCTGTCCCAGGGTGGTAGTGGTGAAGGGACCAGATCCTGGGTAGATGTGCAGATAATGCCAGTCCATACAGATGCTGGCTGAGGTACTGTGTTACACAGCTGAGTGGGACTACACTTCTCTGGTTACCTGGAGCTAGGGTTGTGGTAACAAAACTATGATTTGTAGGACCCTTCATTGGAGCCCAGCCTATGCTCAGGCACTCAGGGTGAGGCAGGTGAGTTCTGTTGCCTGCCCCAGCACAGACCCAGCACATAGTAGACCCAGGGGCATCCAGCTCCTCCTCCTCCCTGACATCAAGACTTGGACTACATGTCTTTGCTTAGACTCAAATTGTCATTCTGGAGGAGCTTGTTACAGCATGCAAATCCCAGGGGCAATAAGATGCCTGAAGTGTGCTGGGAGGAAGTGACAGAGACCTGTGCAGGTTGTCCACATCCATCTTTACACTCTCCTTTATGGTGGCCTTGTGTCCTTTGGGCCCTTGAAGGCCATAGGACCAGTGCAGGCCAAGGACCTTGGGGAGAAGGCTCAGCACACAGGGGAAGGAGCTGTGAGACTGAGGGGAGATTCTTTTAGGAGATGGAGCTCAAAGGATTGGAGAAGACCGCATCATTCCATGAAGGTCTCCCAGGAAAGGATAAGAAATCAGTGAGTCCCCTATTCACCCAGTCCTGCTTGGAGGCTCAGAGCCCTGTTCTCAGTGCTGACACAGCTCCAAAGGCATTCCAGCTACTTCCCTTTAAGGAGCTGGCTACAGGACCAAGTTCTGATGGACTTTCTTCTGACTCTCTCCAGCTGACCTGACAAGATAAGGTACAGGCTGTGATCCACAAGGCCATGGAGAAGAACAATCTGAAGAAGGACAATCCAGAGGACTACAAGCTGATGCAATTGATTTCAGAGGATCAAAGTAAGTCAGGGGGCTAACTGGGGAGAAGCTGGCCCCAGCAGCACACCGCAGAACCCAGGACTGAAGCTCACTGACACAGAAAACCTCCCAAAAGGGTGGTGGTCAGCAACTTACACATAACCCCTCCTTTCCTGTGGAAGCCCTTAGTGCCCAAGTGCATTCTCCTTTCAGGCTCCAATTCCCATAGTTGTACCCTCCCTGGACATGATCCAGGCAGTGAGGAACCTAGATGAAAGTTGTCATCTTTCAGGAGCCAAGAAAAAGGCCTTCTCCACTTGGCCATTGACCATGAGACCAAGGCCACAGGCTCCCCTTGCATGACATCCACTGGCCAGGATGTGATGTGATGTGCATATATAACTATCATGACTGCTGTGGGCACAAATAACAAATGTTAAAATCCATGCATCTCTGAAGCTAAGCAACAAGGCAAAATCACCTTAATTCCCTTTGGAGGTCTGGGGATCCAAATCAGTATTCACAGCAGAGACATAAAGCCAGGCATTTTGGGGTCTGGATCCGTGGAACAGTTGCTTATGACTTCCTTGCCTGTTTCTCAAACCCAGTGGGTGAGGAAAACAGTCAATGTGAGAACAGATAGTATGTCCCTGTGCCTATAGGGTAACTATTTGTTTTTGTTAAGCTGATTGTGCTCCCTCAAGCATTAACCTTGGGTACCATTCCTGACTCCCCAATAGTTGTTTTTAAAATCTCTTTTCTTCCATCACCATCATGGTGAGATGGCTGGGGGTAGGGTGGAACCACATCCTCCAGAAATGGAAGACTGAGGCCTATAGGGGATAAGGATCTAGGAAAAGAGGCATGCACCCGAGGCAGAAGAAAGAATTCCAGCCCAGCATTGCCTTACAGCAGGCTCTAGGCCAGAGGAGACATCTGGAAAATAGGATCAGAGAAAAATCTTTTTTTGCTGTGAGGTACTCCAAGTTGTGGAGACTTCCTTGACTCCCTGCTCAAGAGACTTGTCCATAGCCTGCCATTTCCTGGGATTCAGTAGCTTGTACTGAGGAGTGTGGAATTTAGGGGCACATTTCTGCATTCTATATGGTTTATTTCAACTCTAAGATCACTGTCAGTGAAGGCATTGGCGTGTGGGGAGTTGGTTGCCAGATTAGAGGCCCTCTGAGAGTTCTAGGCTGAGGTTGCCAGTAGTAGAGCCTGGTCACTTTTCAACAAGATTCCTTGGGATCAAAGCTTCTTTAGTCTTGTCTTTGGGCAGGTATCAGTCAAAGTTGGTCCTGGAGCTGGATTGGGTGACTCATGTCTCTGGCTCAGACTGGCCTTCATGGGGATCAGAAGACTTGAGATGGTCTGTGGTCCCCATCAGCACAGCTTATCTCCCCTCTGCCCATCTCCAGCAGAGCTGATGATCCCTGGCAGTGCCAATGTCTTTTACTCAATGTTCTCATCAGGAAACTATCATTTCCTCCTGACCAAACAGACCTTTCTCATGGAAACAAACATCAATAAAGGAGCCTGCTCAACACTTCTGCAGAGGAATAAAAAGGGACTCAATTTCACAAAGGGCAACTACTAAGAGGTCCTGGTGCCGGCCAAACTCAGAGTCACCCTTTTTGGTTTAGCTTGTCAGGAGGGTTAGTCATCCCAATCCAGAATATGCCAAGCCAGGTGAGCACTTCTCTATGAACAAGTCAGCCTGGGCCTGCTCCCAACTCCAGTTCCACCCCTGAACTCTCCTGCTGTCTGGCATGACCCTACCCCTTGATAGGCTGATCTGGACTACAGTGAAACACTCAGTCTTTTGATACACTGCATTCTCCTTGGGCCCATGGGTGCCCACCCATGACATTCCCAGGGGTCCCATTCCTGCCTCACCACATGCTAGCCTTTCTAGGGTGGACCAGTCTACCTTCAGAACCTACCAGGAGTGACTTATTCCACACCCACCCTCATCTTAGTCCCTCACCCCTGGGGAAGAATGCAGAAGTTATTTTCCTCCAGCCAAAGATTCAGTGAGTGAGGGAAGAAGGCCCCATGCATGTCAAACCTCAAGCCCTGCACAAGACATAAGCCACTGCTTCCTGGGTTTTATGAGACCACATTAGATGGGGTTTGTGGGAGGGAATATTTGAGAGAATGAGTGGATTATTAATTTTTTGCATAAAAAAGCAAAATCTTAACTATTGTGTAGTGGTAATATTTATTCTTTGTAAATAGAAAATCCTATAATTGAATAACATATTAAAACCTGTTTCTACTCCAGGCAGGAGTTGAGATTTTGGTTCTTTCCTGTACCATGTAGATTTGAATGAGCTACTGGCTCTCACATGGTTCCTCAAGTAAGAAATCATGCAGGTTGGCAGTTTATTGTATGCAGGAGAAGGGCTAGTGATCCCTTGCAGGTTTACCAAAGCAAACACACAAACCAACTTCCTGGAGTGTATTAGTGAGTATTCTCTATGGCAACAGAACTGACAGGAGACATCTATAAATATTTTTGAAATTTCATAAGATTTTCTCATGCAAAAATGTGGTTGCACAAGTCCAATTCTGTAGGGCAGGGCTGCAAAACAGGAATTCTGATGAAGGCCAATATGAATTTTAGTAGGAGAATTGGAGGGCTGAAATAATGATGTCAAGTCTCTCTTCTGACTGCTGAAATCATCACTTCTCCATGTAATGTCTTCATCTGATTGGATGAAACATCTCTCATTGCTCAAGGAAATCTTAGTTGACTATAGATGTAAACAGCCATAAATGCAATGAACTTATTAATGATTTAAGTGCACAAAATGTCTTCACAGTAACAATCAAGCCAGTGCTTGCTTGACCAATCTAACAAGCACCATAACCAGGCCCATTTGACTTATGAGTGTAACCATCACACAGATCAAATGTGCACTTCAGTATCAGCAGCCTGGCCAGGAGTTGAGTCTGACCTTCTGACCTCTCTGGCATTGGAGGTCACAGAACCTTCCTCAAGGTATAGAAGCCACTTCACGAATTTGGGTATCTTTCCAAATAACATTTGAAACATTGTCCTGACCCAGCACAATGGTTGCCTATAGACAGAAGTATATACAAAAATAATGCTGTTTTAAAACAACTATCTGGTTTTGTGGAGTGTCTAAAAATGGTTCTGAAGGGCTGGGGATAGTAACGAAGCAGGTGAGAGATTCTAGGCATCAGAAGCCATAAATGTAAGCTTCAAGGTGGCAGTGAGTGAAGATCCCATGAAAAATGATGTGGAGAGTTTCAGGTTGGGGCAGGGGCTGCCAGATGGATGGGGTGGGCAAGAAATAGGATACAAGAGAATAGCAGCCTGAAGGATTCCTACCAAGTCCTATGGCACTGGAGGGTCTTCAGAAGGACAAAGATTTGAGGAAAGCAGGGTTTCCTTCAGACACTTTTGGAATATTCTTGCAAGGTAATAGGTAAGTGCGAGGAAGATACATATGAAAAGAAAAAGCTTTAGTTGAGGAGACCTGAATTCCCTTCTCTGAGTCCATTATAGAGGAAGAAGGTTAGGGTGGTGTGCCTTCCATGTGGAACAAGATAGTGTTTTCCTCACTGCTCACATTTTTTTTTTTTCTTATTTTAACTGCTGTCACTTCCTTAGAAAAGGATATTTTGTCATATTGAAAGAACAGTGATAATTTAGCTAAGAGAACATTTTTGCTCAAGGCCAAGGCTTTTTTTAATTCCGAATTCTTTTTTATTGAAGTATGTCATTCATACATGAGCATGCATAAACAATAAATGTGTAGTATA